>JAQQAC010006923.1:39576866-39634891 GCA_029783875.1 Phataginus tricuspis | reverse complement strand
TCTAATAAAATGTAATAAGATTGATTAATGACAAGAGGATATGTAACCTATGAATCGTTTTAAATTATAAGCTCTATGTTGAGCAATGTATTATGTAAATGACTGCCAATAACAGGAAAGTTAGCCCTACTCAGTTATTGTCAGCAATTGCTAACTACAATATTACCTATAATTACACAGAAAACAATGTATATTGGGAGAGGTAGTTTTATAAATTAAAGAAAAACTAAATCAGGACAACAGCTGACAAAAGTAGTGTAGATGTTTTGGGAAGACAAAATAATTTAAAGGCCAATCAGCTGTAAAATACTTAAGTAATTCACCAGATATTTGTCATTCTTATACTCCCATCTTTTTGAAAGGCAATATGACAAATTACTTAAGTCAAAGCTAAGAATAAATACTAAGACTATGGCAATTACAGTTCATTTTTATAATGAGTTCTTAATTCCTGATAAAGCAACAGAAATGTATAAGTATTTTTACATAGAACACAAATGCTCTATAAGCAGCATTTTTCAAAATCTTAGAAATGGAATAATTGCTTACTCAAAAATCAAGAAAACACCATTTCCATTTAAAGTTGATCTCTGGCAGGAATTTACCTACAGTACCCAACTAACATATACATCATCTCTGTACCACAAGATGCCTGAAAGGCTCTAGAAGAGATGCTAAGGGGCACACTAGATACTTTTGATGCAAAACAAGTATTTTCAGGAAATAGAAAATAATTATAAATGCATACCATGAAAATAAATAAAAGCTCCATTGTTCAGTGATTACTGGTGGAGTGAATTTGGTATCCCTTTTGTTAGTAACTTTATATTAAGTTGGGCTTCATGAGACAGAACAAATTTCTATCTTACATTTAAAACATTGATATTAATACTCAAAAAGTGGTCCATCAAATACTATTGCTTTTGGCAAAATATTTCTGCACCGTGGAGTTCAGCAATCTCCCTCGTTAACTGAACAAATACAGCATTGGGAATAAAATAGCAACAATGAAATGACACGAGAATATGTTAATTCCATTCCATTTTAAATATGTATTCTTCATTTTTCTATCAGAATGGAGAAAACAAAGTGCTTAAGTGGTATACACCCAGAAGACTGGTATAAAAATGAACAAAACGCAGATATATAAGGCCAGGAAATCGAACTGAGAGAGAACTCTTTCCAACGCAACCATTTGCACCTGCAGCACTATAGTTAAGTCAGTAGATGGCGCTCTTCCTTCTGTGGACTAAGAAATCAATTCTATCTTGTTCCACAGATGCTACTTATAGTATAGCTCTGTAAGTGTGATGGGGCAGTTCTTTTGGGGCAAGAAAGGTTCAGTTTAAAAATGGGAAATTATAATTAAGTGAAGGAAAGATAAAGGGCTAAAAAATTCAGTTCATTAAGCATTTGCCTGCCTGCTACGTGCTTGGCACTTTTAGGTTCTGACTTAAATATGAGATGGGGTTTTGTTCACACCAATGGCCTTTAAACTTAATGTAAATTTACCAGAATGCTTGTCTGGTTACTGGATTATGGAGGGACAGAGCAGAATTGGAAGCTGCAGCAATTAATTTTTCATATTTGAAATCAACACAGGTATTCACATAGTGAAGCTTTTATACAGAAGAGTTTGCTCAGCCAGATGACAAAGTGTCCTTTACAGAATGCCTTGTTTTGTGAGCATTTATTTCAAACTTCTCTTCCAAAGTCAGGGGACTCCATTTGAGGTTTATAGATAAGCGTCCTTGCAAAAGCTGATCATGTGGCCCCGAGCTGCTCAGCAGCCTCTTAGGGGAGCTGCTTCTGCCTGCCTTACTGAGTCATCACAGAAAGTAGGTATCATTTCTTCTTAGTTTTTATTTTAGTGCATTGATACTTATTTAAAATATGCTAACTTTTACTTATCGATATGTGTTTGTGTGCAAACTGTACTTTTAATGGTCTTATTCATTTATTCACTTTGAACTGAAGGGACCTAAAGTGAGAACCTTTGTGTATACTCCCAGGGCTCGCACAGATAGGCATCTCCTTCCACCTTTTTAGTGGGACTTCTGACTCCCTGATTCTCTTTAGACTCCAGTGCACTAACCAAGTCCCCCCAAACAAAGAAAGTAAAAACACCCAAACCAAACCAAACCCAGGAAAAATCCCATATACACAAAGAGCATAACTGCTTAGGACACGCCTCTTTTAAAAAGTAACATCTGCTTGGCGCTTAAATAATTACTCTGGCTGGAGAAGTCAACAAAATTTCTAAAGTTATGGTGTGAAAACAGTTGAGCTCTAACAGCATCTTGCTGATTCATTCCATTTGCAGGTGACTCTACTTTTGGGAGCCTCTTTACAGCAAAGATGACAAAGGAGCAGCTGAGCTACCAAGACAGGGAGTCTTGCAGAAAGGACAGTGCTCTCTGGCTTCTGCTCTTCAAGGAGACTTAAGAGAAACAACATACATACGGGTTTTTTTCTACCCAGGCAGAGGATTCCTAAATCTAATTCCTTCCAAGTTTTAGTTCATTGAATGGGTGATATGCCTCTTCAATAATTGACTCACACAATCTCTGCTGTTGGGTTGTAAGATTAGTGCCAGAAAACTAAGTGATAATGCAAAAATGTGATCACTAGATTAAGTACCCAAATACAAAGTAAAGTTTGCCTCTGCCTGTGACCTTCTCCAGCTTGAACAAGTTCACTACAGTGACCACCTTCAGCACAGCTGAAATGCCTGGTAGTGGCTAATGGGAGACCTCCCTGAGATGCTAAGAACAGGTAGTAAGATGGATAAAAAAGTATTCTGGAATAAGATCAACATTAACAGATGGTTTTCTGATTGGCACATGATACAAGTATTTCACTTCCAACCACTTTTGGGAGCTATAACCCAGGGCAAGATTTCATGACACCATTGTGCGGTTGTTTAGCTCAGATCAAGTCCATAATGACCTTCATGGGTGACACTCACTAACTGTACAGTGATCTCTCTACCCCCTCACCACCCCCAGCCTCAAACCCTTTCAAATTACCCAATGTCTTGGTGAAACTGAGAATTCAGAGATGAAAGAAACCATCTTTGGAGGTTCCTCCTCATTCTGATTGTCAGAGTAAGAGTTTATTGTGAGGATCTGTGATTCATCAGAAGTTTTACTAATTAGTATTCAAGGTTCTCCTGCATCTACAAATTGATTTTTAAGCATCCTAGAATATTTACTTCTAAGTGCATGAGATAATTAGGCTGCTAAGTATTTTGGGGATCTGCTTTCATTCCCTTAGGAACATAAGCAAATGCTATGCTTGCAGTTTCTCGCTTCTGGCCACATTTCTACTAATTGTCAAAATACTGGTTCTCCAATGACTTAACAGCTGTGTGCCATGGAGGGCATGCATGCCTGGCTCACATTCACACTGGTCACTGCGGCAGTAAGCAGGGTGCTGTGCCGTGCCAGCATACACCTCTTGGCACCTGTGTTAAGCTCAACCTTGTGAATCCTTCTTAGCTTGCCATCTCTGATCAAAGGCAGGCACAGGGACGCATCTCTGGATGATCACTGTGATCCATCTCAAGAATGGGTTTGAAACAGACCCAAATAATCCAGTTTATAAAGCTATACTGCATTTCCTAAATTAGTATGTTTTCCTCAGGTTCATCAGAAAACTAGTATCAATGTAACAAAAATGGGACAAAAATGATTGTCCTGTAGCACTTACTTCTATAAAACTGGACATATAAAAACCATATAATTGAGAAACCATATTTGTAAGACAAAGATCAATACCCTTAAGTGGTAATGATCAACCATTTAATAAACAACTTAAAACCCAAACTCTGATGTTGGTAAACACTTTCTTGATCACCAATAGGCTGGCAGATCTGCAGAATACCTGCTGAAGAGTGACTCTGTAAGAAGCAGAGACTTCATCAGGTTTATGAAAACCAGTCTGGGCAGGTGTTCATGTCCCTAGCTAAGCCACAGCCTAGCGGCCGACAGCTGCTCTCCTTACTGATCCAGGCTGCCCAGACCCCACAGCGCCCTGCAAGGAGGGCCAGGCTGACACTTGTGAATGGCCAGGATCCGAAGGAACTGGCTTCCTGTTGTCACTAGAAAGGGAAGTGCTGCGAAAGCACGACTGTCCCATCTACTGGCCCAAAAAGCAACTAGGTCTAGTGGCCCACGGGCTTGGCCCTAGGGCAGGGAAAGTGGTGGGCTTCTCTCCCCTGCAATTCCTCAGAGGGTGAACTCTGCAAAGGCAAACTTGGTTCAGGACTGAGACCTGAATGTCACAGGCAAGGCAGGGCAGGAATAACTCCTCCATGTAGCTACCTGCATCTGACAGAGGAAGAGACTAATATTATAAATGAAAACTTTACTCCGTGACCCCATCACATGGGGTGCAACATACTAAACCTGACATAATTTCTGCATATGGGCTTACCACGTGGAAAAAACTTCTCTCTTTTCTCTGTTAAGTGGTAAAACAAAATCCACAACTGCTTCTAAACTACTGCTACAACTACAAAGATCACACACATACAAGACCCCGGGGCTGGGGGAGAGTGAAGGAAGCTGGACAGTTTCCAAGGTAGGATCATGGAGTACATTTCCTTCTTTTATGTTCAGTGCTAATATGTGCAATTGTTTAAAAATATTATTATAAATATTTTTCATATATGAGAGAATGATTTTGGACTAACTAAACAGGAATGGCTTCATCCAGGGTAAAGCTCACATTCTTTATCTACTAAAAACCACTAACAGCAGATTCTAAGGGTAACAATAAACAGGAAAAACCTCACAAATGCAATGTGGTACCAATCTCTGTGGGGTGTCCTGGATGTAACATTTTAGAAATAGCAACAGGCAAGGTATCGATCACACTCGGAGACGTCCCCCTGCTCAGCACATGTGTACCCTCCATGAGGTACCCAACACCTCTAAGATGAGGCCTGAGGGGCCATAAGGATCACCAGAGAGGACACATGAGGACGTGTGGCCACCACACCGTCAGACCCCTCAGCACGAGGCCCCGGAGCCGGTACGGCACCATTCAGCTGCAGCTTTCCCGAAGACGACGAGCAGGAGAGGAGGGCCTCCACCTGCGGCCTGTGAGGAGGAGCTGTGGACGAGGTTTCCAGAAGGAAGTCTTGGGTGGGCGGGACATGGCAGCTATTTTTAGCTCTCAACTCTTCTCAGAGTAGCTCCACACACCATTCCAATAATGCTCATCAGACTGGCCTCTCCCACTGGACTATACCCTGTCTCACTGTTTACATCCCTTCATTTGTGGCATCGATCACCTTCCTTCCTTCTTGCTTCCCCTCACTGCCTCAAGTACTTTGCAAGAAAAATTTAACCCAGAAATGTTATATTAGTAAAAAACAGGAATCGCAAATTCAGTACCCCTGGGACCCAGCCAGCCAGTGTTAATAGGCCATGGAAAGAAGAACAGCACAGATGGATGAGCAAGGCCACTGCTCAGACGCCTCGGGGCTGGGGCACTGGGGGTGGGGGTGGCAGCCAGGAAGCACAGGCCCTCCCTTAAGGGAGCCGCTCCGGGTGACTGCTGCCATGTAAACCCAATGTGTCAGACCTTCCAGGTTTCCAAAAGCAGCCAGAAATCTGGAATTTTATGTGAGCACTTGTGTTAAAAAATGATGATTTATGTAAAAGATGTGGGCCACAAAGGCACATTAGTGGGACCAGGGGCCGCCCATGGACTGCCAGGTTTCTGACCTGTGGTTGGGTGACAGTGAAGTGCATGTGGAGGCGAGTAGGGCCTTGAGCTCCATGAAGGATTCCTGATGTGGTGGCTCAGGAAATAACCGTGAATTGCCAGGAGAAGGGGAGGAGGTGGTAAGGACCGTGTCCAGCGGGTGGCCTGGGAAGGCCTTGGAGGACACTGGGGCCCAAACTGCACAGGAGGCGGCTCCCTTGCACTTCAGCTACTAAATGTTCACAAAGAAGACCTAAAGCTGACCCCATGCCTGGCTGTCTATGCAAGGTGACAGTCCCTGCATTCTGGCTCCCCTTCCTGGCCTCCTTCTCCCACATCACCCTCACTTCCTGACTTGCCCCGTGCATACTTGCTAACTACGCAGGGCCCTGGCCTTCCCCGCTAGACTGCATGCCCCATCAGGCCAGGGCTTCTGCCTGTTTTGTTCCTGGATGTATCCCCCAAACCAGAGTACGGCCTGCACACGGCATGTCCTAATAAACGCATCTCAAATACATGGATGTGTATCCATTGCACAACTTTGGTCTCTAGGTCCAGCCACCCTTTGGAACCCCGTCAGCTCGGTTCCTTTGTCACCTCTCTAGGCTGGTGTCCTCAAGAAACAAGAATCCTGGAAGAATCCTCACCCTCTGGCCTCAGACACCTCAGCCTCTGTTAGGAGCTGGAGGACGCGCTCTCCCTACTGGATGTAGGGATCTCCTCCCTTTTGTGTCCACTCTTCCTCTCGGCTTGCTCCTATCAGCTTTTAAATATGCTAAAAACGCTATCTTAAACAGAATCCTACTCTTGACCTTGCCCTGTACTCATCGCCTCTCTCCCCTGGCTGCATCTGCAGACTGGCCTCTGGCTGAGACCCTGTCTTCTACACCTGACCTCTGGGATCGCCTCCATGGGACACGTGCCTCCTGCTGGGGCTCCTGGATGTGTCATGGGGCACCAAGTCACCTGCCCACTTGGCCAGGCTCTGAGCCCTCTTTGCTCCTATATCCAAACAGCTTCCATGTCTTGCTGATTTCTCTGTCTCTGTCTCCACACCCCTGGTACGGTCCCAATGCAGGCCACCACCATTACCACCATGACATCAGCCACACTCAGACCCCCTTCTCCTGCTTTGCCTCCCACAAATCCATTCTTAATTTTGTAACAGGGATGATTCCACAAATACGTCTGACCCTTCTACATCTGCTGAAAACCTCTCGTGAGCTCCCCAGGCCTCTGGACACAATCTGACTCCTTCAATGGTCTAAAAAATCTTGCCCCATCCTGTTCAGCACGGCCTCTCTGCAAGGCCTTCCTGTCAACCCCCACCACTTACCCCAAGTGCCAACCACTCTCAAATTCTTTTTGTTCCTCCATGTCACTTCTTCTCCTGCTTCTAGGCTGTTTCATACGCCAGCCCGTCTATCTGAAACACTCACCTGTGCTGTCACCCCATGCCTGGTCTCCCTGGCCCCTCATGGCCAAAACCCTGGTTAGGAGTCATCCAAAGTGCTGTACTTCCCTGGTGATGGCTGTTGGGCACCGTATTGTAATTGTCTGGGTACCTGCCTTTCTGCCCAAATGGAGGTTCAAAGAGGGCAGAGCTCCTGTGTTTCATACTGTTATATCCTGAGCATCTGTGTGCTATTTGGAGCACACAATGGTGCTCAAAAATGTAGTCTGATCAGTGTATGGCAAGTAAAAGGATAAAGTTACTGGTTCGAGAAGCATTAATGTAGAAGGTGGGTATGAGAACATGAGAAACCTTACAAACTTCAGGATTGTACTGGGTGGTCATAAATCACGGGACTGAGGCAGCTTGGAGGTTGGGAGCTGGGTCAGAGGCAGAGGAATGGAAGGAACCAGCCCCAACTGGGTTTCCGATGGCACTTTGGTGCAAGGGAGTGAGGGTACACCATAGATTCTCTACTCACGTCTGTTTCAAAGATGTTTGATGTCAGAACAATTCTGTTCACCCAAACCTCTGCAGTCAACAGGCCCTCAGTAGCCATTCCATGTCTTCTATGGGCCTCCCTGTACCACCGAAGCTCAAAGCTAAAACACGACACTTTCCAAACTCCCTTGTAGATTCTGGATGGAAAGTCACTTCCGAATATAAGATGAGTGAGTGAGTGACCATAAGGAAAGGACCATCTTTAGTCTTGTCTTTATGGTATTTTTACAAAATTTAGGAATGGCTAAAAACCAGAAGGAATAACTAATATGCTGATTCAAGAATCAGGGTTCTAAAGGATCCCAACAGGCTGGGGGACTGGAATCCAAGGTCTACCAGGGACAAAGTTCTATACTTGGGACCAAGCAACCAACTGCAAAATAACAGTCCTGTGTTACAAGGGGCTTCAGATAGTCTTAGCAAAAAACAAAGATTTCAGACTTCAAGCTCAATTTAAGAAAAGTTAGTGTGAAAGGGCTCAAAGTGGCTAAATTAACTCAGAATGTATTACTAGGAGTGTCATTTTAGGGGCGAGGAAGATTCTAGTCCCTAAACCATACTTATCGTAATGGTAGCAGTTCTGGGCACAAGGACCCTCACAAGCTACAGGTTTTTCAGATGGAAACAAGAAGGATTTGCAACTATGATTATAAGGAACAGCTGTAAAGAGTTAGGCGTATTTCCTGGAGAATGGGCAGATGAGACATGTAACTACATGCAAATGTTTGAATTCTGCAGTATGGAACTTAAATCCCAGAGAACAAAGCTATATGAGCAGTTACAGAAACAGAGGGAGGCTGGCTGAGGCTTGGTCCACGAAGTACTTCAGGGCCAGAGTGGCTAGGAAAGAAGCACACTGGGTGGGGGGCAGGCCCTGCACGGTGCAGAGCAGAGGCATCCAGCTGCCTGGCAAGTGTGTAGGAGAGGGAAGGCCCTGAGTTGGACTCTATCCTCTTCCCACTGCTCCCACACCGGGGAGCGATGTGATTTGGTGAGCCCAGCTGTCCTGCACTGCATAGGCAGACTGCCTACAGCACAGACTCAACCATAGGCCAGAAACGTAGAAACACGGGGCCATGACTAGTTCTCCCATTACCAACACCAGGTGAGTTCTATCTGTGTCCGTCATGTCCATCCTGCATGTTCCTTGTCACTGTCACAATTCATACTCCCTGTGGACAGGCTCTGGTCTAGACTACCTTATCACCTTCTTTTCCACCACAGCATCTGGTAGAGTACTTGCACAAAAAAGGAACTCAAAACACAAGTTTTAGTCTAATTTTAGGGTTTTTCTTCAACTGTAATCAAAATATGACTTGTATTGTGTAATGCCTCTCATACTTTACTAAAACACTTTTACTTCAGCAGTAACCATACATCAGAAAACACCTGTGGAGCTTTGCAAACCACCAGAGAATGGGCCTCCCTCCAGACCAGCTACACCTGAGATATGACATCGGCATCCCCTGAACTCCCTCCCACGTACTGTAATGAAAGCAGGGGCTGAGAACCACTGCTTTATAACATAAAGAATTGAAGACTTTGTTAGTAAATGCAAACTGAAACTGGTCCCCAATCTTTACTGAAGAGGATGTGGTTTCTCCTTCCTCTCTTTCCTATTGAAAGTACTCAGTATACCTCTTTCTTGGGTAGGAAACTGAGAACCCTACTTACTCCCCCTCTTTGGGTAACAGTTCCATACAATGCCATAAAGTGGAGGGAACTTAAACTGGTTGAATGTCATGTGCAATAAACGCTGGTTGGAGGACATGCGCCTACATAAGGGGACAATGCTATTGTTCTGACTAAAGTACTGCAGAGTCCCTTCCATACCTGGACCAAGCAGCGGTGATCGATTTGGCGGGGCGCTGGCCTGGTGCGCGGGCGGCGTCTCGGCCACACTTGTGCTGCTGCTCGTGGAGGTGGAGGTGGCAGCCGTGGAGCTGCTCTGGACGCCCGGGTTGTTTCTATCCCACATGTTTACAGTTCTGTTGGTGTAGTTACTTGGGTCGCCCCAAGCTGAGGTACCGTCATCAATTTCCATTTTGCGGCGAATGGATGGTGGAGAAGGTTCTTCCCAGCCTGTGGCCTCACTGTTGTCCTTCTGTTTGACAGGGACAGGCCCCCCTATCCACCCTGCTCCTGTCTGTTTACCGGAAGTGGCTCCTCCCCAGTTACTCACATTGTTGTCTTGGGGTTTGCTTGCCCAGTTCTGTGGGGGGCCAGGTTTTAAAGACTCTCCCCAGTTTGTCCCTGGATTCACCTTTGCATTTGTGCCATTGCCCCAGCCACTGGTCCCCGACCTTGTGGTGTCACTCCAGCCAGACCCTGATCGACTACTGTCAGCATCCCATCCAGAGCCATTCTTCTTCCCATCCCCCAAGTGTCCGAGGACAGACGACGAATCGGCCCAGTCTCCCCCTCCTGCACTCCAGGCTGGGTGAGATTTCTGCCCGTCTCCCCAGTTTTGAGATTTGGGTTTTTGAGGCTCACCCCAGGCAGGTGGCTTGTCCTCCTGACCCACGGCCCCGCTCCGAGCATGGCCGCTCTTGGCCGCAGCAGCAGAGCTTACTGAATCCCCCCACACCCCTGGGCCGCTGGGCGCTTTGTGGCTGCCATCTCCCCAGCCTGCACTGGGCGGCGCAGCAGCCGGTGGCGAGCTGACCCACCCAGACACCGGCAAGGCGTCGGCACCCTCTGTGCAGGGCCCGCTGCTCTTCCCCCCAGAGTCTGCGGGCTGAAAACTTCCCCAGGCCTCTGTCCCGTTGTCGCTTTTTCTCTCAGGCCTGGGGGATTCCTCAAATTCCCAGGCAGTGTTCTGCTTTACTGGAGTCTGTCCCCAACCAGTATTGGACAGAACTCTTGGGTCGAGGTCGTTCCTTGGCAACGGGATGTGCCCTTGGTCTCCAGCCCCCTTGTCACGCCTGCGGCTGTCCGCTCCCTCCCTCCCCGCACTGCCCTCGCTGTGGCTGCCAGAGCTGTCACTACTTCCCTCGCTTGCTGGAGTTCCGGAAGATGCAGCTTTGGCCCAAGAGTTCACATGCTCGCTGCCCGACTGCCCAGCAGGATTCTGGCCGCTCACACGAGGACTGTCCCACCCTGTTGATCCTTTTGCGCTGATGTCACTCCCGGGGTGCTGGTTTGAGGGCTTTCCCCACTCCCCGTTCATACCATTGGAGGTGCCTCGGCTGGGGTGGCCCCAGGCTCCCGAGGGGACATTACCTACACCAGTGGTGGCACTGCTCCTTCCCCAAGTGAGGATTCCAGGTCCAGCAGGAGGTCCTGAATCCCAGGCATTTCCTCCATTTCCTTCCTTTAGCACAGCACTGCTGGATCCATTCTGTTTAGCACTTAATGCTGAGTTCACAGTGTCTCCACTCCCCTGACTGAACCCAGAATTGCTATTTCCTGTGGCAGGGTTACCTGGGGACAGTCCCCACACAGGACTGTTGATTCCTTCACCACCGGCCCCACTGACTTGAGCAGCTGATGGCCCACTAGCACCAGGAAGGCCTTGTAGGTGGGGCGGGATGGTGGCCCCCAGGCCCACAGCCACGCCCCAGTTTGGCAGTCCGTCCGTCTGCATTGCATTGATAGGGTTTGGTGGAGTGTTCACGGGCTTAGTGTTATTTGGTCCGTCCGTGCTAAGGTTCTGAGGTTGTACGCTGAAAGACACATTCTGAGAAGCGGGCGTGGGCGGCCCGGTGCCCTCTTGCGGCAGCAGGTTTCCCCAAGCACCTGAAGTGCCTGCTGGGTTTCCATTCTGGTTGCCCACGTTTTGACCTATGGCACCGACCGGACCACAAATGCTGGAAGGGCTGCCTGCGCCCACAGCTCCTTCATGTCCCAGCACAGGCCAGGCAGCTGGGTTGGCATTAGGATTAAGGTTGAGATTAATGCCAGCATTGGAGTTGGAAGCCCCCCAGCAGTTCTGACTTCTCCCATCTCCAATCATACTGTCCATTTTTCCATCTCCACCACCGAGAGCGCAGTGAGCGAGGCCAGAGCTGGAGCCTGCGGCTACGCCCCACGCTCTGGCTCCCCCAGCTCCAAGGGCACTCTGATTGGAAGGGCTTTGGACGGGTGCGCCATTGGTGCCGTTATTGCCATTTGTCTTCTTGGCATGTCCCGTGAAGTTGCCCTGGGCACTCCCCGTAGCCATGCTACCGGTGTCCGAGCCGCAGTTGGATGCAGAGTCAGTGTCTGTGGTACATTCTGAGGCAGGCTCAGTCTCTGTCCCTGGGACGGCAGACCACGCCCCCTTGTCCGGCCTCTCTACTTTCGCTCTATCCCAGCCACAGCTGGCTTCACTTCTGCAACTGGGCTGCTGTCCCCAGTGGGGACTTTCATAATGATCCGCCAATCCACTGTGACTGAGATCTGAAAAAGATGAAACAAATTCACAATTAGATTTTCCTCCCTTTTGTCAATGAATCAACTATGAACTAGTCTTTGGGGGAAGAAGCTCTTTATTTCAAGGTTTCAATTCTAAATGCTAAAAAATGACTTAAAGGAAAAAGTTATTTGTCTTCTTGATAGCTCCTATTTGAAACTGAGTTAATGTTTCTAAAACTATATTAATTCTTACCATTACACTATACTCTTTTGGGAAGATTCACAATGCACATCAGCAGCTGAGCATCTTTTGGAAGCATCTGTAGTAAAGAAAGATGCTCAACGGGAATGCTCCAGTTTGGAAATTTATGCAACTATGCAAACCTGTAAATACTCAGACTTGTTGGAAAATGCTGGTGACAACACGAAGTTCACGTGGACTCCTGAAAACAACTTGTAGTTCCCTTCGACTAGAGTTACAGTATTATATAAAAGCTACAACAGCTCAATTAGAAGAGCACTGTAAAGGCACTGCACCGTCACACAACAGGGCCATTATTTTGGGGCTGGGGGATGGAAGGAGGCAGGGAGAGAGAAGAGGTATTAGAAAATGTCACCTTATATCATTGAGGTTACTGAGGGTCAGAACATTTAATTACGTTTATGCTACTTCATCTGTCATTACTAGCAGTTAGGGCTTACCAGTTTCCTATGCATCAATAACAAATGTTCTGAGCTCTACATCTGGTATCTTCCTGGAACTCTGAGGATTCCTTCTAGGCTTGCTTTCTATTTCAATTAGTCTTTTCTTTGGAGATCCCCAGAATGAATTTATATGCTATCTTCCTATAGTACTTATATTGTTTTACTCTTTTGATTCATTTAGAGAATCCAGTATTTGGTTTCTGCATCTTATCTCCTGTTTTATTTCTATCTCCTATCTTTTCTAATTGAGTATTTCTAACACTGCAATCAAACTTATATTCCAATCAATTTTCCAGACTTTATTTGAAGTATGTATCACTCAAAAATAAAAAGTCATACAAAACATTAATTTAACCTACACATACAACAAACTTATACAATTTAGAGACCCTTGACAGAGTTTCTTTAAATAGTATGATATACAGATAACTGCAATGAAATATTTCTTCTTTTATAACCCTGTCATCATTAAGTTCTTGTTAAAATGGATTTTAATAAGAAAAACCACATTTGTGGACAGTAAAACTGGTTTCCCAAAGAAAATGTCTTTTAAAATGTGATGGACCCTAACTAAAAAGAGGAAGTATGTAATGAATTACCACTATCACTAGAAAGAACACACTAAAGGGAACTTTTACCTTAAAAAAAAAAACAACCCAAACAATTTTTGTTGTCTGATTTAAAAGGAATGTAATTTAGAATTATGCTCTAGGTGATTCCAATGTAGGTAGTAATTAGGTAATTCCAGGTGAAAACTACAGAGGAAAAATGAAGATAGGCAACAAAACTTTAAGCATCTAAATTATCATAAAATAAGCCTTTTATAGCCAAATATTAGGGGTTGGCTGTGCAACCCTGGTTTATGACAATTTCCCCTGGCTTTGCATACACTATAAAAACCAGCTTAAATAATAACTAATTTAAAGAGATAAATTATTAGCCAGTCATCTTTTAACAAAGAAAATAAGACTGAGTTAAAAAAAACAGAGACACTGAGGGGGTCTTGCTTCCCCCAGAGACAGGGCTTACCAGGAGGCAGAAGCAGGTCAACAACCTGGCTGGCTTACCAACCCATTCCTTTCTAGGCTCAGGGTACCTCTGGAATACGTAACATTATCTTTGCCATTTTGTGACAGGTCACACTGTAGAAGAGTCAGCTCTTTGTTAACAGTCTACTTTGGAGGTTTGTGTGAAATGCTTTTTGATTATGCTCGGCCCCCAGTTTGAAGGACTCACACTCAGTTATGTCAGGTTTGAAAAATGTGTTTCTATCCTTGATGGATAAGGAGGACAGCATCACAAACTAGTGGAGAGAGGAAAGGCCAGCTAACAAGTCCTGCAGGACAACTGGTTAGCCATATAATGGAAAAATAAAAGGAGACTCCTAACCTCATATAATTCACAAAACTAACTTCTAGATGGATTAAAGACCTAATTATGAAAACCAAAACTGTAAGCTTAATAAGGAAATATAGGAGAATATTTCTGTGACCTAGGACACTTATCTTCTGGCAGAAAACATTTAAAAAGTTGATAAACTTGACTATATTAATACTGGAAACATCGGTTATGACAAAAGACATCATATAAAGGAAGCTAAAAAACAAGCCACAGATAGGAAGAAGACAGAACAGGTAGCAGATGATCCGAATAAAGAACTCCTACAAATTGGTAAGAAATGACAACAACAAAACAAAAATGGGAAGAACACAGGAAGATGCAGTTTAGAGAAGAGGAAACCCGAGTGGCCGCAAACGTATGAAGCAATCATCAACCTCATTAGCAACCAAGAAGTGCACTTTTAAACAATGAGACATCATTCCACACTTCAGACAGTTAGTTTTACACTAAAACATGGCGATGGTTTTCCTTTTGAGGGAGACAAGATGGGGCTGGGGGTGGTATCAGTAACATTTCTGAATTAGAGATCTGAAGCAAATAAGGCAAAGTATGTTAAATCTGTATTGTGGATACAGTCTATTCTTTTCTGTACACTTTCTTCTATTTTAAAAGTTAAAAAAAATGCTTAAATGTGTTATCAAATGAAGTGACATAGATGGAATTCCAAAAAGTACCCATGTTCTTAGATAGTAGGAATGTAATAAAAGTAAATCTTTATTGTTAGAAAAATGTGATGACTTTATGAGAGCAAAGAGATTCAGCGTGATTAAAAAATAATCTGATCATTGAATTAAGTCTAATACCTGAAAGTGGAGGCACAGATAGTATCTTTTAGCTTTATATCCATCATGCTTGCCACATATTAAAAATGTTTCCTATACAAATAAAAGGATAAATACATAAAACTAAACCTGAATTCCAGCTAAAGCCACCGATTAACTGAACAATCTGAAGTTACTTCTCAACTCTAGAAAGACAATGTTGAACTAAATAATCCTTAAGGTTTCTCAGCTCTGTAAAACTTGATTTCTAGATCTTATATATACTGTATTAACGTGAAAAATCACACAAAATACCAAGCAACGTATTGACATAGTCGATCTCAACTACAGTATTAAAGCAAAGTTTTTTTTTAATTGCAGTAAAATATACAAATGAAAATTTTTATTTTAACCCTTTTTGAGTATATGATTCAGTGGCTTTAAGTACATTCATACTGTGCAAGCATCACTGTTATCCATCATGCCAAACTGAAACTCTCCATCTGTTCAATGTAACTCATCATTTCCCTCTGTCCCCAGACTCTGGGAACCACTATGCTGCTTTCTTTTTCCATGACTTTCCCTATTCCATGTACCTCCTATAAGTGGAATCATACAATATCTGTCCTTTTGTGAATGGCTTGTATCACTTAGCATATGTTTTCACGTTTATCCATGTTGTGGCACGTGTCAGCATCTCCTTCCTTTTTAAAAAGATTATTCCTTTTAAATAACAATTCCATTGTGTGGATATACTGTATTTTAGTTATCCATTCATCCATCCATGGATAATTTGGATTTTTTTTCCATTTTGGCTATTGTGAATGATGGTAAACATAAGCATACAAATTTCAATTCAGGGGGGTATATACCCAGAAGTGGTATTGCTGGATCATATGGTAAAACTATGTTTAATTTTTTGAGGAATTTCCATAGTGTCTTCCACAGTGGCTGAACAATTTTACATATTCCTACCAGTCATACAGATGGTTCCATTTTCTCAACATCCTTGTCAACACTTGTTATTTTCTGTTCTTTGAATAATGGCCATTCTAATGGGTGTCAAAACATATCTCATTGCGGTTTATATTTGCATCTCCTTAATAATCAGTAGTCCCAAGCCTCTCTTCACATATTAAAGCAAAGATATTTTTGTAATCAAACTTATTCTGTTTAAAAATGAGCAGAGGCAAAGACAAAGAGCTACATTGTTTGGCGATAAAAAACCGTAAACTGCAGAGTTGTCAATAAATACTGTAAAATGACTACAACATAAGCCACCCTCCCACTCACATGACTTTGTTTTGGAATTTCTACAAATATTTATAATCAAAATATAAAACGTGAATAACAAATATGAATACAAAATGAGCCAAGACATTTAACTTGTAACATTACTAGATGATAAAATGTAGGGATAATATTGTTGTTTATGAGAAAAATCTAGATCTTTACATTCTGAGTTATATCCCATAACTTTCTTCAAAAAAAGTAATTTCTAAGTTTCTCTATGGGATAGTAGGCAATGAATTTGACACCTAAGGTTGGTAATGAATCTGATGTATCAGCTAAACCTGAAAGGCACACAACAACAAGGAGAATTAGGTGGAAAACACTGAACTGGTAGCACTGAAAAGTGCAGCAATTCTGTACTTTCACAGATAGGCCTTTAGAGCTTTACAAGGGCAACAGAGGGCAAGGACCAAAGGCTAACCCTGGAATTAAGGAGATAATACTCTGAGAAAGAGAAATTTTCATTTACATTAATTAAAAAAATCCCAAATTTCAAGAAAAATATTAGTTATTAAAACAAAAAAAAATCTCCACACCAAAGTGTATGCGGGTTTCTACAGGTCCCAGTGCAGGCCAGGCTGCTCCTGACAGGCATGTCCATCTTCTGGAGTGACCACCCCAACGATAAAGGTAGAGTCATTCATTCCTTGCAGGGTTGGAGGCAGAGTGCAAGAGCAGCACGCCAGCCTGGCAGTGCAGGCAGGGCGCAGTCACTTCTACTTCACAGTATGTCTGAGAAGACAGCTGGGGGACGAGGTCATCCCTGTGCGTCACACACTGGCCGACCAAGAACCGTCCACCGGAGTGAGGAACAAGGGCCCCTGTGCGCCTCCCACCCCAGCCCCCCGTTTCCCAACGGGATCCTGACGCTGGCTTCCCAGGTCTCCCTCACCCACCCGTTCCTCTCCAGGGCCTTCAGTAGCGAGCCTGCATCCCCTCCCTGGACACGCAGGCCACAAATGCCTGCTTAACCACTTCAAAGGGGCCTCTGCGTGAAGGCCTGAGCCCCAGGCAGCCCAGGAGGCTTGGGTCTCTTTCGCCCTTTTCACGTCATCCTTCCCCCTGCCCTGAGCTCTGATCTCAAAGCACCCCCTCACCCTCCCACCCTGACAGCAGGGCCCTAAGAAGCAGCTGGCCCCTGCCTGGACTCAATGTCTTTTTCCCTACTGCACCTTGATGGACATTTGAGAAGCTTTCTTTCCCAAGTTACGACCCTTGGACACGTTCATTACAACAGTCTTCTTTTCAACTCATTTAGACCAGGAGTTGCATCTGTAAAGGGCCAGCTAGTAAATGTTTTAGGCTTTGTGGGCCATATAGTCTCTGTCACAACTATTGAGTTCTGTTGTTGTGCAAAAGCCACCATAGATAATATGTAAATGAGTGTGGCTGTGTCCCAACAAAACTTAATTCACAAAAGCAGGTGGGGGCCAGATGTGGCTGTGGCCCTAGCTCACCAAGCCCTGATTTAGAGGATACCTATTATGTAACGCTTCCCATGTGCAGGCATCATACTGGGGACACCGATGAACAAACAACCCTCCTCCCAGGGGGCACACATCCCAGTACGAGAGTTACTGGTGTTACCATGTGTCTCTCCCACTAGGTTGGAAACTCCTCAAAGACAAGGACTGCCAGTTTTTGCCCTTTTTTTTTAACAACTGGCACTACAAATCCACTACTAAAACATTGTTTCCTTCAAAGATAAGTCACAGAGCCACAGATGTCAATTTGGAGCAACGACATTTCACTTAAAGCAAAGCAAACTGCCAAGCAGCTGTTTCTTTTCCTCCACCTGTGCAGTCTCCTCGGGGCTCCTGGCTAAGCTGCAGCCCCGTCACCACAGAGGGGCAGGCAGAGAGAACAAGGCCCCTTCGCGTTCGGTTTCAGGCTGCAGCTGTCGGCAGTGATGTTTTCCTGCCATAACCAGACATACTGCCATTCCTTTCTCCTCCTTTTCTGTTTCAGCTGTTGTTTCTTACTTCATGGTTCTCCAATGACAGCAACATAAACTAGGTCTCCAGAAATTAACTCAGTGGTGGTACACAAAGACAAAAAGTACATAAAGAGTAAATGAAAAGTAAACAAATGTTATTCTTGTGTTTATTCTAGCATTTAAAAGCTCTCTGCCCAAGGGCTAGTTGTAGGTATTTATCTGAAAATTATGAATGAAAAAACCAAAAACTAAAAAGCCAGGGACTATACATTACATCAAGCAATTATTTTACTATCAGAAATGATTTAAAGTAGTAAACTGTATCATTTTATCTTCCATTTGTGGGAGGTGAGCATCAACAAATACACAGAATTTGATTGCTGAAGAGGACATTATTGGGACAACTGGTAAAATTTAAATATATTAAATTTAGATATATTAGATAAATGGATTGTATCAATGTTAAATTTCCTAAGTTTGTAATTGTACTGTGGTTATACAAGAGAACATCTTTGTGAATAGAAGACATTTAAGGGCCATGGTATCTTCAATTTACTTTCAAATGTTGCTCCAACAAAAACAAATAAATGAGCGTCTGTGGGAAATGAGACCCAAGATTAGATGACTAACGGAAGGCTGAGTGTCAATCCATACAGCAAATACTAGTAAAGCCTTTCCCTTATATTTTTCATGTTAAATATAAACAAAAGGTCTAATTTTCCGCACATCAGCAAGTTTGGAACACTTAATACTTTGTCAAAGATAACTGAGTTTGATACCATCTGATCACTTCACCATGATACTGCCAGACACCTGCATGGTATAGAAGACTGTCACCTACAGTCCCCATTTCCCTAGAGGGCCACACGGCTATTACTTTCCTGCTTAGGGCAGTAAAATCTGAAAGCATGTAACTGAGCCCACACAGGCTGATCCTGGCACAGAACAGGGAGCCCTCAGCTAACTCTTCCTGTTGCTGAGACCCTCTACCCAGGAACCTCACCAACTGTATGTGAGGAGGGTTCACACGCAGACATTTGAGTCTGGGGCACCTGCAAGCCACTGGGGTGGAGCTGTCCAAAAGCTCTAGGAGAAAGCAGCTAGAAGCACAGGTATGAGCGTGTCAGTTCACTAGCATGGGGGTGCCCATGCCCTCCCAGCTGCACATGGACTGACACGTCCCTGCAAGTGGTTTACTTTGCTTCTGAGAGGCCATCACTGCCGCTCTCCTCCCCACCACCCTCTTCGGTAGCCTGACCAAGTGGGGGCGGCATCTAAGGAGCCTGAGAAATCTAGGTGCTGTCGCTCACTGAGCAGTGCTCTCTGCCTCAAAGCAAGGACACGCCTGCAAGTGGTGCCAGCCAGGGACAAGTGCTTATAGGCCGGGGGAGCTGAATGCTCTGGGACCAGGCATGACCAGTGGGAAGGGGAAAACAGAGAGAAGGTCAGGGGAAAGGAGCAAGACGAGGGGAAGGCTGAAGAAATGTTTCAGGAGGATAAAGAGCTTCCAGAAGTGTTCTACTAACCGACATCTGCCTGTTTTGGCAGAAGGAGAAAGGAGAGAATGTCACTGCCCCGAAGGAATCCTGGAGGTCCAGCCTGACCCATGTACCAAAATGCTCAAGGATGTTTGGAAATGAGGGCTTTTGTCCTCAAGCCTGCAAAGACTAGCAAACCCTTCTATGTGGTACTCTTGGACAGGCTCAATATAAGGAATGTAAGGCTAACAAGTTAACTTGCTGTATACATTTATCTATGTGTTATTACTTGCTATAGACGCCACTAAAAAGATTTTTCTATATACATACGTATTTTTGTGTAACAAAAGCAGTAGATAAGGAAAAAATTGAAAGAATTATTATGATTTTCTTCATTGTGGTTATTAAGCTTTAAGAATTCTAAGATATCATTTTCCAAATAAAAGTACTTTGGTGGGTGCTATTTACATTAAATATGTAAAAACCAAAAAATTAAGGATAAATATAAAAACTAAGCTGTGGTTCTACAGTTCTGATTCTGGCCTTAGCTCCTGCTATTCCCAGTTCGGGTACATTCTCAGTATCCCACGAGCTTTCTCTACAAATGTCTCTCTTCCTACATTCTGGGAGCCTCATACTGTGCCTGTCACGTGTCCTCACTGCAAGTGCCCTAGACACTCGCCTTGGGCTGAATGTCCAAGCCCAAGGGGAGCACCAGATGGGCTCACAGACACGGCGCAGGGGCTGCCTAGGCTCTCTTAAGAGCGCCCCGCGCCAGGGCAGAGACAGAGACCGGGCACAGGAGCTCCACTCCTTGCTCCCGTGTTCCCTTCTGTCACTTTCATTTTGTTTCATCATTTTTTCCTTCTTTCCAAGTTTTAAAATGGGAATCAGTTGTGCCCTATAACTTTCAATATTTTAAAAAAAAGTTTTAACATAAAATTTAAAAATCTGGAAAGGTCTTGAAAACTAGAAGGTAAAAAGTTATCATTTTAAACGCAATATTTATGGTTTTCAAATACAGACTCGTTGATTTGAAAATACCACTCACAACTGTCTCCTTAGTGCAGTGGCAAAAACAAACAAAAACCAAACAGCAGAACCTGTATTCCCAACACATGAACTTAACGTTAACCTAAAGCCACTCTGGAAAAATTAGGCTTTACCCACTCACCACTGTCCCTTACCCACTTAGACGTCTTCCTTTAAGTCTTCTGTGGCCTCTGAGGAGCACACTTTAAACATTTCTGCTCTAGGGAATCCCTAAATGTCTCTCATTCTCCTCCTCCACTTCATCACTGGCATTATTACCCCCCCACCCCCCCAACACTAGCATTACCACCATCACCACCACCACTACCTCCACATATTCTGATGTTAGAATTATTTATTTATTTGTTTGTTTGTTTGGTTTTTTTTTTTAGGAAAGCAAGGTACAGGCTTTTATTTAGAAATAAAGTGAAAGGACAGAGCTCCTGGCTCATGCCAGGAGGGGACAAGAGAGCCCTCTGATATTAGAATTATTCCAAAAACGAAAATGTATGTTTTCTCTTTATATTTAAATCACACCATTCTCCATAGGAAAACTTTATGACTTCAACAATATATGAATAACATGCTTTTCACAAAACAAAGTCTCTTGACTATGTCATCAATGCTCAAATCTCTCTTTGAGTAATAGGCTAAAAGATAGAAGTAGGTGAAAAAAATTGTGAAATAACTGGCTTCTAGCAGCAGGTGCTCTGAACTGAATGAAAGCTCTGAGATTAGCCAAGACTGGATTCTCTTGCAGGTAGTCCAGGCCCTCCCGCATAGCCCGGGAGCTTTAAAAGGCAACACATCTGCTGTGCAGCGAGCCTGAGAGTTTCCAAGTAAGAGTCTCCATATCCACAGGATAGCACATACTTTATAGCCCTTGACATTCAAGTATTTCCACACAAACTAAATAACTTTCACATCATGCCCATTTTACAATGAGGAAACAGAGGCTTGGCGAAGTCAAACTTGGCAAAGGTGTTATAATTAATAAGCAGTAAGGATGGAACTGAAACCTTCATTTTCAGAATACAATTCTAGTGCTCTTTCTACTATACCATTATCAAAATAATTTCCCATAAAAAAAGCCTTTAAAAACACTAATGAAGTTTGTGTATGTTAAATTCTCTTTTATTTTGTTGAAATGGTTTATACATTCTAAAAATAGGTGTCTAAAAATCTAAGTGATTGAATTAAAAAGGATTAGGCAATAGCATAGTTTAAAGAGAAAAGCTTTCTTTTTTGTTCTTAAATTCCAAAACATTACCATATAAAGATAAAACATTACCATATAAAGATAAAACTTTCAAGGAAAAGTATTTAATAAGAGCTTCCAAAAGCCACAGTATAAGCAAAATTTTAATTAGGCATCAAATTAATCAGACAGGGAAGTATGGACTAGATTTAGTCAGAAGATGGCAGAATGCTTAACCAGTACCCACTGACAAATAGGAAGTAATTCACCACAGTCCTTTTAACTGAAATTACATTATAAATTATACATTACAAAAAAAATTCCAAATGCTTCCCATAGCTGAAAAACATGCTTACTGATAACACAAAGTCCTTGCCACTTGGTTTTCAAGGGATAAGATTAATGTTAAGAACTGTTTTTTAGCTTTGAGAACCAAAGGTACCTTCCCCTCCACTGCATTTACTGTGTGTAAAAACCTTGTGGAGAAAGTACTCAGAATTCAGATTTCCATCACTGGACAGACTCTGAAACATTTCATCTGTCACCTTCTGTAAATGCAAGGAATTATGAAATGCAGAACCGAGTAAAAGGTTTACTGAAAATGACAAAGTGTCCACAAAAATAAGGTTTTTGTCCTGTGTTCTTCAAGATGGCAGTAAAATGCACAGGCAGCCCCAGGGTGGGAGGGCACTAGAACAGCAGTACACGTAAACAGTGGGGTGAAGGAGGGCCTGGGGCTGGGAGGCGCTGGGCTAGCAAACTCCAGCCACAAGGGCCGCCCCTGTGCGGGCCTGTAGTCACCTGCAGTGGGAGCTGGCAGTGCCCCTGCACTCCAGGACGTGACGATGCACCCCCCGCAAGAACCCACTCAACTGGGCACAGGCATTGCAGAGAGGATGCAAAAGCTTTGATGATCTAACTGCAGCTGACACTAAACTGACTTCTTTTCCTCTTTAAATTCCTTGTCACACACATTTTCACTTTGGGACCCCAGTTATAGGGAGCACCACCAAAGCTGCTCTTCTTGTGGAAGTCAGCCAAAAGAAAAAGGGCGTCTTGCCCACTGATTGCAAGCAAACAAACCACAGCTCTTCCGTGCTGCCTTTGTTTTGGGTTCCTTCTTTCCCGCTTTTGCTAAACGCCCCTAAATGCCTGGCACGAGCTGGAAGAGTCCAAATGAGCCCATACGTAAGCTGGCAAGTGTCCAACTTCTTAATTACTCTCCTGCCTCTATCTAAAAAAGATCTAAGTAGCAAACACGACTGCATATTAATCAAAGCCTCCATTTATAAATGTACAAAGCAACCGCCAAAGCAATACAGTGTGCCTTTAGCACAATGAAAGGTTTTTTTTTTTTTTAGAATGATAAAGGCTCTCAAGTTTTTCAAGCTGGAGTTATGCTGCAGATTTGCAAAGACAGAATGAATAGAAAATAACAATAAAATGACATTTTTCTAAAACCTTAACAATGTGACTTTATATACATTTACATACTAACACTTATCTCACCAGTTAAAATTTTTTGCCAATTGGCTAAATGAGTCAAATCAATTTTTCCTCCAAATCAATATATGAATTTAAAAATCCATTTCCCCCTTTATTATTTTATTAGAAGGCCAATGTTTTACATCAGGACAAACTTGTTACTGCAAGAGAGAACCCAGAACAGGGCTGGGAGGAGCCCTTCTACCTGGTGGACTCATGAGCATGTCTCTTTGGAGCTGGTCAGCAGTGGTGGTGGGACCGGACGGTCTCCTGCAGGGCTGACACTGCCCAGCGCTCAGTACTTTTGCTCTGCCAGTCAATTCTTTCCAGTCCTTAAACAGCGCTTCTAGGCCTTTATCGCCCTGGCTGCTTCAGCACGTCTGTTTGAGTGCCTATGTTTCCAATGAGAGATGTCACCCACAGGAGATTGTTAACGGGGAGTCACAGCATCAACTATTAGTGGGAACTGTCACCTTGATGCTGGAGAAATTCCTCATTTTGAACTGATGTTGAGGTGTGTACCTGTACTGGGAAAGACCATGCTGGGCATGGCGTAAGCCCAATTAGAAGGAGAGGAGGCTGTGAGCAATGGAAAGAGAGCTGTTACCTAGACAAGGCTGTGAAGGGCCTCAACAGCCAGGCAGAGACACACTCTGTGTGTGCCTTAGGAACTAGGAAACCAGGTTTCTGAGGGGACCTCTGAATCAATGAAAGGTGACATCCAGCTGATACCAGAGACTACTGGGGAAGAGATGAAATTGGTATAAAACAAAAGACTTTTGTTTGGAAACCCCACATCAATGAATTCTTATTTTATTAATATTATGTAAGTTGATTCTATTTTCTGAGATGTTTTTAAATGATTTAGTTTTCAATATTTATATTTAGAAAGTACAAAGAACTAGGAATAGCTTTCTGGAGAAAGATATTACATTCACAGAGACAAATATTTTATTAAAGAATTTAATTTTAAATTATTAAATTCTTTAATTTAAATATTAAAGAAATAAATTTTACTGAATCAATTCCTTGATAATTTTCTAGTAATCTAAGAAGATACCAGTAATATCTTGTGTCAACAGCATCTGTTGAGAACATCGATGCAATACTGCCAACTAATCATATAACTATGAGATAAGCCCAGAAAAAAGCAGTGTTGTCACATCTCTTTTGGTTTTTCAGATTAAGCATCTTAAATTATAATATACCAAGCTATTCAGGTGTGACTGTTCAATCTTTGTTAAGATTCTCCCAAGGGCAGTATTTCAGTGGAGCAAGTAACTTTTTGATTATAATCTGCTTGTAGCCAAGAAGATGGGACTATATTCTTGGTCAGTGAATGGATCTGATTATTTCTTCCCTTCCTTACTTTTTTGTGACAGTGATTGACCTACATCCCCTCTACCAGGAATTTAGCAGGTGAGAGTCAAGACTATTTGAAGAGACATAGAGAAGTTGTCTAAAAATATTTGTTCCAAATATACCATAAAGTCATGGTTTTGAGAAATACCACTATAAATACTTTCAGGTCGTGTGGAAATTATTCTCCAAATTAAAAGGCAGTGTATGAAAGAAAAATATTAATATACTTGTGACATGTTTCTTTTAAATTACAACCTAATATAAGAAGCCTCCTTGCTTCTCCAATTATAGACCTGAATTTCACTATCGTTAGCAAATATGGTTTCCATATGAGAACCAATGCCAATTGTTAGTTACTTGAAACAGGAAGATTGAGGAAAATAACAGAGAAACATGGCATTTGAACACTTTGTCCTCTTCCAAAAATTTCTGTATACCTTTACTAAAGACAATTTTAAAAGTATAAATGCACAGGTCCAGAAAACAGGAGCAGGAGAGATGGGAGATGAGCAACACCGACCCTCCGGAAGCTGGAAAGCAGACGACCGAGTGGCGGCTTCTCCCGGGAACCAAGAAAAGGCTGGTCTCTAGCTGCAGGCAAGGAGACCAACGAGGAGCAGGTAGATTAGGGGCCCCGACACTGCCGGGCTGAGCACAAGGAGAAATCAGGCAGGTTTGGCTCAAAGCGCCTGAGTAAGTCACAAATACCCACTCCCCATAAACAGCTCTTTGCAGAGCCGTTACTGCCCCACAAAGAACGTGTATGTGCGCTCATTAGATAGACTAGTAAACTGAGAGAAGAGGGTTTATTTACAAGTTTTCACTGCAGGGTTCTAAAGCATCTGCCTTGACAGATTTGTATGTACTGTGTACAGACCTTTAATTTCTGGTGAGAAATGAACTTGGCTGACATAGCTAATGCCATCTGAAAATATATGAGAAATGAATGTAAGTAAGTAGGGGAAACAAAATTAAACTTCCAATTCAATTAAGTGAATCTATCTATCACCTATCTAGCTAGCTAGCTCTACTATATGTATATAGTGAGTATGGACCAAAATTACATCTATTTTTGTTGCAGGGCAGCAAAGCTGAAAATAGCACACCAGTTCTCAGAGAAGAAGCAAGCCTCGTTCTATGTGGTTTTACCTGGTTGGAGCTTACTGGGATGCTGCTGTGCTCCGGCTCCAGGGAGGGGAGGGGGGCTTACCCCTGCGGGCCCAGCAGCCTGGGCTGGGCTCACACTGGGCAGAGCCCCTGTAGGCAATGGCTGACCTCTCTTTAACAGCTGCTTCTGTTCTTGTTGGCGGAAGCGTGGAGGCACCTCACGCGGCAGGTAGCGGGATGCAGCTGGCTGCTGCTGGCTGCTGGCAGATCCGCGTTTGCCATTGCCACTGTTGGAGAGAGTGCTGGTGGAAGGACTGGTACTGGTACCGGCAGCTGGGGGCTGGCTTGAACAGGTCTTAGTAGGTTCTGGCACTATAAGGAACAAAATGAGAACCCAAAACTTTAGAACCCAATACACTTCCTTAAAACACAACCCAAACCAAAGAGAACAAAATAAAAACTGAGAAATGACACTGTAGTGCTTTAGAAACAGAACTGGACTTAAGCCCAGAGTTACGGGTTTGAGACCCAATTTTCCTGTAAACGAAGTGCAGTCCTGGGCAGTAACTTTTGGGCCATGGTTCCCTCACCTGTAAAATGGATGATTAAGTTAGGTCAGCAGTTCACACTTCTTGTACCAGCCTGAACTCAGGCAGAGTCAAGCCCCATTCCCAGGTCCTACCAAGGAAATCAGCAGGTTGGAAGGAAGACTTTGCATTTCTGACAAGTTCCCAGGTGACATGGATGCTGCTGGTCCCTGGGTCACATTTTGAGAACCGCTGTTCTTGGTCGGTGATTCTCAAATAAAGGTACTATCTGATGTCCATGAATTTATATATATTTTTGGTTCAGTTCTGATGACAATCTAAAAATACGTATTTTGGTGCATTCTGGGTTATCTGAATAATGAAAGCATTCATGGTGATGGTGTCTGTAGTGCTACTATGTTCTGTCACAGATTTATTATAAGAGAATGCAGGTGGCCTAATTAGCAAATGATGTATTTGCATTAAGTGAAAAGACAAAATGTATCAGAGTATGTTGCATAAACAAAGTTTTCACAGCAGTTTAAATAGAAAAAAGGAGGAGAGTTGAGTGACAGGTGTGTCGTAAAATACAAAAGGTGATTTGAGTAGCAACTCTGCATGCAGACGGAGTACAGACACGTCAAGTGCAAAAGAGTCTGAGTCTCAAAAGTCATTTACATCTTGAACTCCTAACATCAGTATCCAGAACAATTACATTTTGTCTTGTCATTTGAAAAAATCTTTTCTTCTACTTAATCTGCAAATGTCCTTGGTTTTACAGCTGAGTAAAAGACATGAGCAAAACAAGTTCATCCTCAGTTCTGTGTGTATCTTGTGTGTATAAGTAACATTATAAAAATATTTCCCGTCAGCATTGGGGGAGGACATTGGATGTTACTGCCTGCTCTGCTGGCCTGCACGCCTCATCTCCCAATATGCGTCCCGCTGCCTACCTACCCTATGCTGTCTGCACAGCCTGCATCCATGAGGCCTCTGCCCACAGTTCTTCTGTTGCCCCGCAAGGCAAACCCTCCATCCTAGATGAAGCCACTGTTCACTCTTTCCACCCTTGACTCTCTCAAGAAATCAAAACCATGCAGTTTGGTGGGTGTCACCAACGTAAGTTCACGTTCCCTCATCTCGGGACACCCTCGGGGCTTCCCGATCATCCTACACTTCCTGGGTCCGCCTGGTTCCACTGCTGGCAGTGGCTCCTCCAAAGACCTTCCTCTCTCAGGCTGGCGGTACCTGTACCTCCTTCCTCATCCCCACAAGATGAACGCTGACTTGACTATCCAGAAGAAACGAAAAGCCAATAGGCGCAAACTTCAAGTTTCTGCCACTACAAACACATGAGTATCACACGCTCTGTCCCACGCTCCATTGCTCCTATCTGAGGCTACTATCATATTGCACCAACTCCAAGGCTTACATTTCTCCCTATTTAACGTCACTTAGAGTGGATGTTTCCCTCAATGACACATCAGTTAATGGGCAGTGTTTTTTCCTTTCTTAGTAGTACATGAAATACTGGCGCCATCTCACCATCAATGGTGCCAGAGAGGCAACGTGAGACAGTGCCCTCCACGGGACCCCCATCTCAGGGATTTTGTGTGCCCTGGGCTTCAATCCATGACACTCTCCAGAGCACAAACAAAGGCCCAAAGCATAAGAGTGAGTCTTCGATTAATTCTTTGTTTTATAAATAATGAATTTTGTTTTTTTCCAGTCAGGGCTTGGTATAATGGCTATCACTGTGTACACAAGAAAAGAGAATTCAGACACTTGCGTTTGTGTGAGGGGAGAAAAGCACATTCTCGACCTCTTACTTGCCTGGAGACTGTGGGCTCTCTCTGCCACTAGCTCCTTCTCATCAGCATTTAGACATGCACAAATCTCTACTATCTTCAAAGATGCCAACAACCGCCACTCTCCTTGACCCCCCGCCCAACTACCTCCCAATGTGCCCCCTCTCCCGTCAGACTTCTTGGAGTGTTTATACTGCCTCTTGCTGCTTCCTCACCTGCCACTTGCCCCTTATCCAGCCCCTCACCCTTGTCTTCACTGGTACTGACCACAGCTTCCTTGAAGCTAAAACACAATACCACATTCTGGGCTTTACCTCCCTGACCTCAGTTGTCTTTATCAGAGACAGCCGCTTTGGCCATCTTGAGACACTCTCTTCCTTGGCCCCCATGACACTGGAAGTCCTTCCTTGGGATTTCCTCTGGCCCCTCTTTCCCGCTCCCCTTGGCAGCTTCCTCATCCAGCCTTCTTGAAGGATCTGTTGCAGACACTCTGTTCACACTCAATCCAGATCATCTGGTCTACTCCCACAGCTTCTCTTACCAACCCCGTGCTCACAATCTGAGTCCCAGGTGGCTACAGATATCTGCATATGGATGTCTTATGGGCACCCAAAATCAACATTTCCCAAATACTCATCAGCTTTCTGGCCTACTCTTCTTCCAAGTCTTCCCATCATCTCCCAGCAGATAGCTTCAAGTCAGAAATCTGGGCTCCATCCTTGATCCTTCCCTTTATCTTCCCCAACCTACATCTAACCAACCACTGAACAATGACATTTCTAGCTCTTAAATGTCTCCCTTAAATATCCCTCAAGCTCGTCTGTCTTTTCATTCCTACTGATGTGAGCAGAGCCCGGGCACCATGATCTCTCATTTGGAACACTGCAAGAGCGTGCTTGTTTCTTATCCGTCACCCACCTCCGATCTCCCACTGGTGCAGAACCCTGCCAGACTTCCCACAACCCCCAGGCAGAGCCCCCAAGGTCCTGAGCAGTCAGATGCCCCTACTCCCACTTTCCAAGCACATGTTCTAACTTCACTATGCTGACTTCCCAGCTTGGGGCCACTGCTCTTTCCTCTTCTATCTAACCACCATGTATCATCAATTCTAAGACACACTTCTGCACATTTTAACATTTCTAAAATTGGGGTGCATCTTATAATTGGTGATGTCTGTATCAGTTTAACTGCCGTGTTTTTCTTTCTAAGCAGTACATAAAATAATGCACAATACAGTTGACAGTATCTCAGATTCAATAAAACATGGTAATTCCTAGTCATTCTCTAAACTATCAGATTAACGTCACTTCTGCTCAGAACCTTCCCTGGCTCTGTATTTATCAGAGCACTCAGCACTGTGTATCACTTTCCAAAATGTCTATCTTCCCCTCTGGGCTAGAAGTGATGTCAGCCTCATGCCTGACAGTAAGTGCTCAGTACATGTTAAAGGAGTTGATTGTTTTTCTCAAAAACACACTGAAATTAAAAAGAAATGAAGAAATAGCAGAATATAAATAAAGTAATTGGTACAAGAGACAAAATACTAGACTGGGGACCCAAAGGCCTGGATTTTAGACCAGCTTCCACCAGTATGTGTGGTCTTGGTTATATTAATATTCCAGAAAATGAAGGTTTGGACTAGTTGATAGTCTAAGCTTCCTTTCAATTCTAAAGCCTCTGACCTCACATGCTAAGAACAGAGAGTGTGACATGTGGTTTTAGTTTTGTGATGGCTCTCATTTCAAGTTGTTGAATCTCACTTACCTATGTCCTGCCTCTCTGTTCCAACTTCCTGGCCTTGGTACAGACAGAAAATATTTTTTTGTAATCACTCTAGATTTTAAGCTCATCTATCTTTAAACTCAGAGGCATATGAGATGAACATCCATTACATCTTTCTATAAAAGATGTAATGCTATAATTCTATATAGCTCTGTATCTAGCTATAGATATAATGCTATATATACACACACACATATACAGCTAGATATAATGCTATATATAATTCTATAGCTTCTAGAAAGCTGTAAAACCTACTTTAGGTTGATCTTTAAATGTATACAGGCCTTAATACAGCATGGAGAAGACAAGTAATGACTCGATAGCATCTTACTACACTGATAGATAGTGACTGCAATGGAGGGTGGTGAGGACTTGGATGATATGAGTGAATGTTGAAACCACAATGTTGTTCATGTGAAACTTTCATAAGATTGTATAACAATGATATGATTTTAAAAAATGTACAGCCTTTAAACATATTTTTTCCTGACATCCGCCTTCAGCTAATAGCAGAGGTTAATAAGTATCTAACCCAAATGACTTGAAAACTTACGTCCACACAAAAACCTTCATAGGAATGTTTATGGCAGTTTTATTCATAGTTGCCCCAAATTGGATGCTACTGAGACGTCCTTCTATAAGTGAATGTAAACAAAGTTTGGCCCAATTCAGCAATGAAATATTAGCACTAAAAAGAGATGAGCTGTCAAGCCATGCAAAAAAAAAAGGAGGAACATGAATGCATATGGCTAAAAGAAGTCAGCCTGGAAAGACTACATAGTACATGATTACTACTATGTAACACTGTGGGAAAGGCCAAACTGTGGCAACAGTAGAAAGATCCATGGTTGGCTGGGGCTTGTGGAGGGCAGGAGGGATGAGCAGGTGAGCGCAGTGGACTCCAGGGTAGTGAAACTTCATGATACTGTAATATGGATACACGACACTATGCCTCAGCTAGAACCCACTGTAACTATACAAGACAAAGAGTGAACACAGATGTAAACTTAGTAATAATGCATTAACACTGGTTCATCAATTCTGAAAGTTCAACACCCCAAGGCAAGAGGTTAGTAAAAGAAGAAACTGGTGGTGGGGGTGGGAGTGGGGAGAGGAACTATATGGGAACTCCCCACACCTTCTGTAAACCTAAAACTGCTCTTAAAAATACAGTCTATTAATTAAAAAAACAAAAACAAAAACAAAAAAACAGAAGCCAATCTGCTGTCTCTCTCACTATATCAAGTTCCCAGTAGAACTTTACAAACGAAACTGAGAATGTAGTAGAAGTACATCTGTCTGGGAAACAAACCCACTACATGTATTTAAAAATATGTAGTCAGCATGGAATCAGTTAATTTTGTCACACATTTTAACCTACCTGCCTCAAAGGCTTTATTCTAGACCTCGCAACTACACTGATTCTTAGGAAACTTAGAGTACGAACACAAATGGTTTTCCTTTTACTACAAAATTCATCATAAGCAGCAAAAGGACAGGAGGCAGAGGAGGAAGAGGAAGTAGGACAAGACACAGAGCTCTACCTACCCTTGTCATGAAAAAACGTTTTCTCTTTTATAGTAACTGACACTGGACGGCCAGCTACTATCAGAGTCAAGGTACTTTCACCCATCATCCTGTCATCCTGCCTTTTCAAAGACTGGAAATTTAGAAGACCTACCTGAATTCAAAACCTTAAGGAAAACAACTGGCAAGGACTCAGAAGCAAAGACCTAGGCTGACAGCAGCCTCCCAACCACCTGTCCCCATCCTCGCCTGTGCTGACTCTCATGGCCCAGTGAGCTAACCAAGATGATACGCTGCCATCAGGACACAATTCTCATCTCTGACAATCAGCCCATACCCCTCCCACTATACTGCGGTTATCTTTTCAAAAAAGATCAAAGGGTAGATTCAGGACTATTTTTTTTCAAAACCTTTAGAGGAAAAGAAATTCAAGCTACAGAAATGGAAGTATTAAAGAAACAGAAATGAAGTATTAAAAAAATAAACGTTATCAACCAGTCACTAGTTCTGAAACTAAATCACCAGTTCTAGGATATGTGAACATAGAATATTCAAGTTTCCTTGTGTTACCTGTCTGATACAGTATGTGTGGTCGATTTTATATCTATATAGCCTCATTTTAAGAGCCAGAGCATTCTAAGCCAGTCTTCCCTTCCTCTTTGAATAAGTGCTGAGTAAGGCAGGAGCCAGCAGGTGAACTGGTGCTTACATTTTTAAAAGGTGGGGGAAAAGCAATGAAGAATATGTGATTAGAGCCCACATATGTCCTGCAAAGTCTAAAATATTTACTATCTGCCTTTTGCAGGAAAAGTTTGACCAGCACCTGCTGTAGGGACTAGAAACTTCTTATAATATTAGACTAAGCCTCAGGCATATACATCTTCTGGGCAAGAAAAATCCCTATAATGTATACCAAGGTCTTGTGTAGATGTTGTTTTAATAAATAAGTAAAAATAATTTTATCAGTTTCATATCTCCCTTTTAATTATGAGAATCATCTTCTTTACGATTACTGAATAAAAAGGTAATATGATGCTATTATTTAAGAAAATAAAGGGATATACTCGTTAGAGATTAGATTACTTTCTTAGAAACCCAAGTACTTTTACTACGTCATAGCATTGAGCTATGAGTAAAACAAAACTCATTTTACATTAGATCTGTCAACAGAAGACTGGATCAACTGTTCAACTTCAGTTTCCTTCAGAGATTCCTTTTTGCTCTGCTGGCCTTCAAACCACAAATGGGCTTGAAGTCTCTGGAGTCATTCTTCTGCCCTGGACTCTCTGGAGAGGTTATCTGGTTCCATGGTTTTGGCCATCATCTCCATGGTTTTGACCTTATCTGCATAATTCTGGCCACAATCTCCATGATTCTGGCCATCTCCAAGCTACTGAACTCAAATACTGTCTCAAGTTGCCCCCTAACTCTAAGCCTGGCCTCAGTTTTTACTTGTCTACTGGACAGTACCGCAAGGAAACTGTCACTCTTCAAACTGAACACGTCCAAAGGTCGAACAAGAGCTGCCTGAGTTTGAGACCAGATGGTGCCGGCTGCTTATAAGAAGGCAGAAGATATGGCTTCTCACTTAAGTGAACCATCAACCAACTGGGCAAACAGAAATTACAAGATACAGATGCATGTGGAACTGGCTGGAAGTCAGTCACTTAGAGAGGAAGGATGACCATGCACTGCCCATTACGGTAGCTATCAACCACACGTGGCTACCGAGCACTGGACATCTGAACCGCGATTGCTGCGAACATAAAATATACACTTGATTTCAAATAGCACAAAAAACATACAAAACATCTCACTAATAATTTTATATTGATTTCACGTTGAAATTATATCTTGGATATACTGAGTTAAAAATATATTAAAAGAAACCTCACCTGTTTCTTGTTAGTTTTAAAATGTTGCTACTATTGTATTAAAATTCACTTATGTGGCTCACACTGTGGCTTGAATTTACTTCCATTGAATAGTGCTGGTCTAGAAATGGCATTGTTTTTGAAAGAGAAAGTGTGAGCTGATTTCTCAAAATAACATTCAATTTAAATAATTATACTTTCATAAAGGACTATCTGTTATGGCAGCTTTTTCAGGCAGAGATCTGACCTTATATCTGTACTAGCACCTCACCTCGTCTCACAAGCAGAAAAATGTCACTGGGCATTTGTTAAATTAACAGAGGAGACCAAGGGTGGGGCTACAGAGCACAGTAGTCTTGTTACCCACATGCCCTTTCTCACGTGCTGATGCTATGGCTAATGGTCGGGAGTGGCCCTGGACCCTAAACACAGGGAAGATGAGTCTCATTCAGCACAAGCAGGCAGAGGGAACCAAGAATCCTGACCTTGTCAAGCTACAGACAGTGATAAACTTTCTCTGGTGTAAGCCAGTATTTTCCAGATCCATGAAACAAGCAGCCAGTTAATCTCAACTGATAAGTGGAGGATATCGAAATTTGGATCTATTCTTATAATACAGATAAATTATACGGTTTCTGACAAGGCATACACTGTCTTCAGATCCCAATTTCTCAGTCTACTGCTGCCTAAAGCAATAGAGTAGGGTATCAAAGCAATCTCGACACTGTTCTTCTCAAACAGACCAGCATCTCAGGCTATAGTACCTCAAAGATGGAGGCTCACAGATAGGACCTACAAATCATTGTTTTCACAAAGCAGAACATAGTAAGGCAGTGGGAATTTTAGCCAGATTTTATTTATGTATCATCAACAAATCACTTGTTTTATTTAGAAGAATTAGGACAGGAACCAGTTCATAACTACACAGCTAATTAAAAAACTTCCGGCAAGCTAGAAATTGTGGTTCCTCTCCTTTGCCTAGAAGAGGCTTTTTTTTTTTCTTCTTTCAAATGAGGGCGACATCTGCTGGTGAAAAGGTAGATATTAAATCATTACATCAGAAAGCAAATCTTACAACAATTTTCTTTCCAGAAACAATTTTCTGCTGTCAATTAAAATTTTCAGAGGGCATTGTCATAATGGGTCCCAAATAGCTTATAAATTCCTACTACAGCTTTTCTAAGACAACTGGCTACTGTATGAGCAGAAACTGTCTCTTCCAGGCTTTGGCCAACTTCACTCAGAAGGAGCTCCGTTTCTTCTGTTACCTCCGCCTGCCCTCTCTGGGACACTGGAGAGGAGGGCCACCCTCTCGGCCTCAACTTTTCCTCCACTCTGGTCACGTTCTGTCTCCCGCCTCCATGGCCATTTCACACTGCCTGAGCTTCAATACTGCCCTCCAGAGCCCCTAGGCTCCCTGCTGTTCTTTCTCTATGCTATTCATACTGCTGCACCACCCCAACCTTTGGTCTGGTTTCCAGACTGAATGTCTGAAACTGCCTGCTCAGAAAAAGTGAGATCTACTTACTACCTACTCATGCTATTTTATGCTCCCACTGCTGCTAAGAATTCCTCTTGTAATCTAACATGATTACCTTATGGTAACTGTTTAAAACTTTTCCTAATCTTCATAATCCTGACACCACCCACTTTCTCCTCAATCTATGACTTGGACTTCGAGGTCACGGACATAGAAGCTACTCATTTACACATACTGAGCCTTTCTACAGCCCACCTACTGTTCTACATGCTGGGGAGAAGACAATGAATGGGATGCAGAGTCAGATACAGTCACCAGCAGATGTTAAATGCGGCCAAAAATGAGGAAAGAAGGGCAGGGTGAATAAGCACGAAACCTCACTGCCCATTTTCTCTCCCTAGTGCTCTTTTTACCCCCACACTGTGCCTGTACCCTCACTCACCTCCTCCTCATTTACTCATTTAGGAAATACTTAATAAGTGTCTAATTTGTACCAGGTACTAGGTATACTGAGGAAAATAAATAGGTATGGTTTCTGTCCTTATAATCTAGTAAGAGATCATCTTTAAAGTGAGTCCACACATACACAACTCCAGCTTGAGGTCAGCATGATGAAAGCGATGGTAGGGCCAAAGAATCTGATTCAGTTAAGGACTGAGAGAGCGGTCCTCTGAGGAAGGGGCACTTCAGCTTGTGAGCTCACTCCCACCAGTGGGAAGGTACTGAAACTGGCTGCCGGGGCTGAACTCAGTGCCTGAGTGGAGCAGAGCTGGGCCTGCGGCTGGACAGGTGGAGGACTTTGTAAGGGCTCTGGAACCATCACGTGGCCAGCGGCTGTGAGAGCCCTCGGGGCAGCTTGCTGGAGGGACACTGCATGGTGTTCCAACTGCCCACTGTTCTGGTGGCAGCGCACGGAGGCCTGGGGCCTCCAGGATCAAGGGCTTGTTCTCCAGGGAAGGGCTCCTCGGATCACAAACTCCTGGAGAGCTGAAATGCTCTCACTACTGTTGGTTGTTTAAACTCAACAACCAGGCGACCTTGATCAAGAGCCTGTCTGTACAGGCTTGAGAGCCAGCATTCCTGCCCACCACCTTTACAGGTAAGGGAAACGTGGCGGCCATGGCCTGCAGCACCATCCTTGTTCTGCGCTACCATGTGCGGAACACTCAGGAGGTTAGGTTCCCACCATGACCCACCTCTGTTCCTCACCAGGGACTTACAGAGCAGGGAGCATGGGGTGCCCGGTGCACAGAGGCACTTCCATTGTATTACACAAGTCATACTACCAAGACATTCTTTTCTTTAAACATTTATTTAGAAATACTTAAGATGTACAAAAAGGCATAAAAGAACAGATAATCAACAAATTGGCATTGACCCAATCTCCAGCTTAAGAAATAAAATTTCATCAATTCCATCAAAGCCCTGTCTTCCCCGCCAACTGTACACTCCACCCACCATCCCTTGAAGAGATACTCACCACATGACATGGGATTTGTCATCCCCAGGCACTTCTCTAGAGATACCGTGTGGTGGCTATGCATGTGGACTCAGGGTTTAAACCTTGTCTCTGCAACCTACTGGGTAAGTTACTTAACCTTTCTGTCCCTCTGCTATGCCATCTGTAAAATGTAAGTGGGGGAGGGGGGTCAAAGTGGGGTTAACAATACCTTACTGAGAGGGTTCTGAGGAGTGAATGTTAAAATATGTAAAGAAACCTTTTAGAACAGTGTCTGGTACATAGTAAGTGGACTGTAAGTGTTTATATTATGTTAAAGAAAAAAAACTCAGTGACACTTGTTGCAGACGGTAAGACCACCTTGGGCATCAGAACTGTGGGATTCTTCAGTGGGGAAGGAGATCAGGCTCAACTGGGAACACGGTGTGGGCAGGTGGGGATTTACAGCCCAGGAGCAGGGAGGGAAAGGCAGGGGATGGAACACTACTACTAGGAGAAAACCTCAGAAGTAAAGGGGAGATTCTGGCTAAACCCACCTTGCAGGGTTCTTGCTAAAAGCAGGCTGGCGTGGTCAGAGCTCCCCTGGAGGATGGAGGATGAGGACTCTGATCCAGGGTGGGGGTTCTGGTTAAACTGACCTAGCAGGCAAAGTTCTTGCCAAAACTGGATTTTACAAGGAGGGGCCCAGAGGGGCCTGGGAGAGGGTCCAGGAGCCTGACTAGTTTGGTCAAGGGAAGAATCTTTGTCAGTTATCCTCTTCTTGGAAGCAATGGGAAGTATTTTAGGTTGATTAACAAAAACACAAAGTCACGTTAAATGAACTGCAGATAATGAAATAAAAAAGGGAAGAAGGTAGGCAGACTCTTGGAAGTTACCATAGTAACTTATAAGTGACAACAGCTGGGCTCAGGATTGGAGGATTAGATCTCTAGTCCAGCCCTAAACCTCCCTCCTTAATTTGGGTCTCAATTTCCACTGTTTGGACAGTTTTAGGCACTATACAAAAGTTAATGAACAGCCATCCCATCATTTTTCTTTTCTTTTTTTTTTTTATTTACAATTTCTTTTGGTATCATTAACCTACAATTACATGTGCAATATTATGGTGATTAAACTACCCCCTTCATCAGGTCCCCCCCACCAACCCCATTACAGTCACTGTCCATCAGTGTAGTGAGATGAGAATCACTACTTGTCTTCTCTGAGTTGTACAGCCCTCCCCGTGCCCCTGCTACCTTACGTCTGCTAATCGTAATACCCCTTTTACCCTCTTATCCCTCCCTTCCCACCCATCTTCCCCAGTCCCTTTCCCTTTGGTAACTATTAGTCCGTTCTTGGGTTCTGTGAGTCTGCTGCTGTTTTGTTCCTTCAGTTTTTTTCTTTGTTCTTATACTCCACATATGAGTGAAATCATTTGATACTTGTCTTTTTCGGCTTGGCTTATTTCGCTGAGCATAATACCCTCTAACTCCATCCATGTTGTTGCAAATGGTAGGATTTGTTTTCTTCTTATGGCTGAATAATATTCCATTGTGTATATGCACCACATCTTCTTAATCCATTCATCTGCTGATGGACACTTAGGTTGCTTCCATTTCTTGGCTATTGTAAATAGTGCTGCAAAAACATAGGGGTGCATCTGTCTTTTTGAAACTGGGCTGCTGCATTCTTAGGGTAAATTCCTAGGAGTGGGATTCCTGGGTCAAATGGTATTTCTATTTTGAGTTTTTTGAGGAACCTCCATACTGCTTTCCACAATGGTTGAACTAATTTGCATTCCCACCAGCAGTGTAGGAGGGTTCCCTTTTCTCCACATCCTCACCAACATTTGTTGTTGTTTGTGTTTTGGATGTTGGCCATCCTCACTGGTGTGAGGTGACATCTCATTGTGGTTTTAATCTGCATTTCTCTGAGGACCAGCGATGTGGAGCATCTTTTCATGTGCCTTTTGGCCATCTGAATTTCTTCTTTAGAGAAGTGTCTATTCATGTCCTCTGCCCATTTCTTAATTGGATCATCCCATCATTTTTCAAAATATTACAGAGAGGTAGTTGCTCCCTGTCGCTCAACCCACACGCCAGTGGCAGGGCCGACAAGGTCTGGTTCATTGCTGCAGGGAGTGCTGAGTTATGGATCCGGCCCCATTCAGATGCATGGGTCCATGTGGTCTGGTAGGCACAGTGGCCTGGCTGTCACACCAGCTCTGAGTGTAAGCACAGCCCCGGAGATGGTGCAAGTTTCTGTGCAGGGTCCTGGTTCCCGATCACTGCTGTTTCCTGATGGCTGGGCTCAGTAGTGACACTGCGCTCTTGGAAGGTAACAGTGCCAGTAGGGTTCCTGATTCTTCTCTAGGGAGCAGCTCTTCAGGACAACTCTCTGGAGAGTCATTTCTGGAACCTAGCCTAGGGCACACCCCCTGCCCCCAGCCTTGCAATGATTTTATAAGCACCCAGTTCCCTGTACTGCAACTCTTTTCTGCTTTAAAAAACTAGAGTGGTTTCTATACACTTCACCTGAACTCTGATTAAGAGAATTATTTTTTATTTTATTTTTTTAGCAAGTAGTACATTCAACTCTTTCATCAACCTAGAACATCATGGAATACAGTATGAGCAAGATTTAAAAAACTGTTTCATTCTAATAGCATTTACTGTAATGGGATCTACCTATTTATACTCTCAATTAGAACCTCATGGGCTACACAATCAGCCTAACGTACACTTACAAGCAGGCATGCAGTAGACTAGGCAGGCATATTTTAAAAGTAAGTTTTTACAGGTAAATGAACACCTTGAGGGACAGTTTAACCCACATATTTTAACATATCTTATTTCTGAAATCTGGACGCACCTTACAATTGGTGTGTAAACTTAATAGTTTCTTCATTCACCCTCCAACTCATCGTAAGCATTACTGAATGAATGATATGTCCTATAATTGATGACATCTTAGAATTTAAGAAATAGAAGTATTTGTACAAGCATGAAATTTTATGTACAGACACATAGTGACAAAAAGGAAAAATACTTAAAAATCATGCATTAATTCTAGCCATTTCAGAATATTTACTCAAAGACTCAAAAGAGTTTCTTAAAATTTTAATTTATATTTACTCAAATATGAGTGACTATTAGCAAATGTGACTCTGAAAGAGAACTATTCTCCCATGCTGAGATAATCAGTGATTCCAAGGAATATTTTCATTATGACAATTTTGTTGGCAACCTGTATAGCAAAAAACATTATAGCAAGAGGCTCCCTTAGAACAATGAGGCACAAGCAGCAGACAACCGTGAGCAACAAGGGTCCATGTGCTGCGTCCATGGGCCATCCCCATGGGGTGCAAGAGGTGGCCTTCTGTTTATTCTCTTGCTGGCTTCTGACCTGTCACCATGGCAATTTTGGAGCCCAACTCAAAACAAGCACAGCCTCATCAACTACTAACTATCTGTTGCTAATGAGAAATGCTGTTTAGAGATATTTTCTATTCTAATATATTACAGTTACCTCTCTATAAGGTATTATATTAAATGCTACTTTTAGTGTATCAGACTGGATAACATCAATGTTAAAGTAAAATTATTTTAATGACTAGTATTAACAATGATAATCACTTCGTTAAAAAGGTTACTTTGTTTTGACCTTGCATTTGTCTACTCTATGAAAATGTACTATCTATCATACAGGCAAGTATTTCCAAGTTCTTTTAAACAACAGCTGGCTGACTTAGAAGACCAAAATAGAGAATTCTGATAACAGTATACGTTAAAACCGAGTAACCAATACAGCATTAATAGATCCCATAATAGACAATATGCAATGTCAGCAGAAATACTCCCCAAATGAGACACCCCAATGGACAGACATGAAGGGTAAAGAAAGTCCGCCTGGGCACACAGCTGCTCAGTTCCCTCACCTCCATCCTGACTTGACGTCTTTCCATGCAGAATCATCTGGAACTGAACAAGCTCTTGGAAAATGGCAAATCCCAAGTCTCATGAAACACAGGTTTAAGTGGAATTGTCCCAAATGTGTTCTCCCAGGACATGTACACTGCTCTGTGCATGCGTTTTCTTCAATAAACTAATAAATTGTGGAACGGCAATAATCCTGGGATGTTTTTCCTGAAAAAGTACAGAATCCTCCAACCTGCCACTAGAGGGAGCCCGAGTTAAGCTACTCCAACATTCGAGGAGGCTGGGGAACGGGGAAGGAAAATTGGCCCCAGTGCAAACTGATTTTGCAAAGCCTTTTTACTGCTTTAAGAGAAGGAACACCCCTCCTCTATCACGCCAGTGCACAGGCCGGCCCCATTTACCTCAAGCCTCACCGCACTGCTCTCCCCCTTGGCTAGCAAGTCACCTGCTATGCTGGCTTTTTGTTTGTTTAGCTCCTGGAAAATGCCAAACACCAGCCAGCCTGCTTTGCAAAGGCTGTTCCCTCTGTATGTGGGAGCCCTTAGCCCTCTCTCTGCTCTCCCTGGCCTAGTTCAGATCTCTTCATCCTTCAGATCTCAATTCAAGCCTCACTCTGGTGCCAGCCTGAATCCCAGCCACGTCTGAGTTTCTCTGCTCTCAGGTCTCATTCGACAATGTTCCTTTCCTTCGCAGTCAACAGCTCCCTCAGTAATGATACCTACAGCACTGTGGTTGCTGTTTTATGTCTGCTCCCTAAAAGACTCATGAGAGTGGGCAGTACATTTTTTTTTAAACATTTTTCTCCCACAGCAAACACTGCAGTGCCAGGCAAATATCAGGTGTTTAATGAATATCTACTGGGTCCAATGATTAGCCCAGTCAGTCTCTAAACCAAGTTCTGCCCATTCCATCTATTAAGTACAGCCTCACTACTCGGCTTAATCACCTGGTGCCTGAACTATGTTTGCAATGGTGTGACTGCAGCCCTCTTTCCAACTGTTTAATTTTCCAATCTAGCATGTTCAATGATCCTTCTAAAATATAAATGTCATGTCACTCTCCCACATAAAACTCTCCAATGGCTCCCTCTGGTCTAAAAGATCAAGATTAAAAAATGGGTGGAGGATATGAAGAGGCAGTTCTCCAAAGAAGAAATTCAGATGGCCAACAGACACACGAAAAGATGCTCCACATCACTAATCATCAGGGAAATGCAAATTAAAACCACAACGAGATATCACCTCACACCAGTAAGGATGGCCAGCATCGAGAACAACAAATGCTGGCAAGGATGCAGAGAAAGGGGAACCCTCCTATACTGCTGGTGGGACTGTAAGCTAGTTCAACTATTGTGGAAAGCAATATGGAGGTTCCTCAAAACTAAAAATAGAAATACCATTTGACCCGGGAATCCCACTCCTTGGAATTTACCCAAAGAATACAACTTCTCAGATTCAAAAAGACATATTTATCGCAGCACTATTTACAATAGCCAGGATATGGAAGCAACCTAAGTGTCCATCAATAGATGAATGGATAAAGATGTGGTACATATACACAATGGAATACTATTCAGCCATAAGAAAGAAACAAATCCTACCATTTGCAACAACATGGATGGAGCTGGAGGATATTATGCTCAGTGAAATAAGCCAGGTGGAGAAAGACAAGTGCCAAATGATTTCCCTCATTTGTGGAGTATAACAATGAGCAAAATTGAAGGAACAAAATAGCAGCAGACTCAGAGACTCCAAGAAGGGACTAGTGGTTACCAAAGGGGAGGGATGAGGGAGGAGGGCGGGAAGGGAGGAAGAAGTGGATTGAGGGGTATTAATGTTTAACACACATGGTGTAGGGGGTCATGGGGAAAACAGTGTAGCAGAGAAGGCAAACAGTTAATCTGCGGCATCTTACTACACTGATGGACAGTGACTGCACTGGGGTATGGGTGTGGACTTGATAATATGGGTAAAAGTAGTCACCACATCGTTTTTTCATGTGAAACCTTCATAAGAGTGTATATCAATAATACCTTTAAAAAATTAAAAAAAAAAAAGTTCAGATGGACTCTGTGAGCTAGCCTCCCTGCCCTTCATGCCTCCAGTTTCAACTTCTTTTTTTTTGTGGGATAGGCTATTAAAAGCACTCAGTCTAATGCCCTAGTGGATGACTTTAGGATGACTAGGATAAGACATATCACAACTAACTTAGGGGACAACTGGAAGGGTGGCCAGCTCTGGCATGCGTTTATCTCCTTAATCAGTACTTTCCTTTCCCCCCATTTTCTCACTTATTTTTAAAATCAGGTAATTTTTGCTATATAAATATAAATATTGGATGAAAAGATCAAATGAAGAGTGTAATTTAAATCCTTTCTTTCAGGTAGAAGATGTGGGACAAATAAATCCCAGTATGTAGAATGTTTTATTGCATATTCATTTGTTTATACAGCCGATCCTTCCTACTAATAGAATATCTCTCTTTGAGAACAGGCAGCTCATCTCTGCTGCCTGGTAGGTATTTATTAATTGTTTATTTAATTAATGAACTAACTTGACAACTCTAGCTCATTTACTACTGCAGTGTTCAGCAAGTGTGGGAAAAGCTAGACAAAATTTGATCACAATGGAAAAGTGCGTATTTTCTGAAATTACTAACTACACACTAGAAAGGGAAGTGACTGAAGCACGCAGAAAACTAAGCTGTAATGAGGAGTCTTTCTGCCCAATTTAATATTAGAGACCAATGTGGAATAAGAAAGTAAATAATTCAATAAAAAGTGGCAAAATATTTGAACAGACACTCACCAAAAAAGATGCACAGATGGCAAAATAAAGCACGTGACAATAATGCTCAGCACAGTTGGCCACTAGGGAAACGCAAAGCAAAACTACAATGAAATAACGTCACACACCTATTAGGATGGCTAAAATTATCAAGACTGACTTTCCAAGTGTTGTCGAATATGTGTAAGTATGAAATGCTACCATTTTGGAAAATTTTTGCTGTTTCTTGAAAAGCTCAATATATATCTATCATAAGATCCAGCCATTTTACTCCCACAGGTTTACCACAGAAAAATAGGAGCATATATCCATATAGAAACTTGTATATGAAAGTTCCCAGTAGCTTTATTCATGAGAGCTAAAAACTGGAAACGACTCAAATGTCCATGAACAGATGAATGGGCAAGCAAATCGGGATATAGCCAAACAACAGAACGCTGCTCAGCAATGAAAAGGAATCAACCCTGAGGCGTCAGTGCCAGGGGCGACCTTCAGAAGTGCTGCTGAGTGAAGGAAGCTGCAAGTGCACACCGAATGGCTCCGTTTATGGAACAGTCTAGAAAAGACAGACTTCTGTAGCAGCAGGAAACATTAGTGTTTGCCTACAGACCAAGGGAATGGGAGGTTGCAGGCGTGATGGGTTGGAACGGGGCACAGGAAACCTCTCAGGGGTGATGGATGTTGTCTTGATTACAGGGATGGCTTCACAGGTGTGCACATGACAAAAAATTGTTTCCTCTAATAACGTGCAGTTTACTGTCAGTTATAATTTGATAAAGCTGTTAAAAAAACAAAAAATAGAGAAACAATCTGATAAACAGATTATTTCTCAGAAGGCAGATTGTCAGTTTCCTTTAGAGCTATAGTCTAACTCTCTGAACTTGGGAACTGCCTTTATGTGTAATGTTTTACTGAAAAGTTATGCTAAATAGCGATGTGGACTTTCTTTATCTGAGACTTATTAGAAGGGCCCTTGAGCATGCTGTTATAAAGGCACTTGGAGCAGAAAGAAGTACAGTGCTGCTTCTCCACTATCACTGGCTTTGTTTCCTTTCTTCAAAAATGTACCAAGAGTTTATATGTATGAACTTGACTGTAGCCTGCTACAGCATGCAGTTCCCCAACTGCAATTCCTCAGTAAACTCAATTTCTGGTAATTCAAGCTGGTCTCAGTTTACCTCTTTATTTAGGCTGACAAAGCCAGGTAAGAAGGTGTTCATTTTCCTGTATTGAGCCAATATTAAATATTACCAATCTTTTAATATTCCACATTTTGTCAGTCTGCTAGCCAAAAACAGTAAGAACAACAAATATCAATTTGTGTGTTTTCTTTAAATGTTAATGACCTTAAACATAAATCTTGATGTTCGTTTTTCATATGTATAGCTTCCTTGGGCTGCCTGTCCAAATTCTTTCTCCATTTGTCTTTTTGATCTTTTTCTCCCCACTCTTACTGACTTTAAAGATATTGTAAAATATGATGAACTAAGATCAAAATGAAGTCAGCATGGCTAAGGGAAACAAATGGGGCCTGGAGGCCGTTAGGAGACAGGCGTTATGAGCACGCTGGCAGTTTCACATCTCAGAAGGATGGTGGATACAGCCCACTGCCACGCCGCATTCCCGAAACCACCATTTATGGACTCAGATGGACTCACCTGGCCTCGGCTACAGCAACCCATCAGAAACTGAACAGTGTGTGTCAACTTCTCTGCCAGCTCCAATCACAAAACTTTCAAAACAATTCATGTACATGAACAAACTTCCTGCCATTTAAAAACCCTAAACTTTGTCAGAATTCAGGGTGTAATTTGGGTTGCCTGCCTCTTGGCTCTGTACCTCCAGGACTGCTCCCTAAGACCCCAAATAATATAAATACAACTAATTGTTTCATCCTCCCCTCAAAAAAAAGAAAAGAAAAAAGAATATATATATATGTATCTGCTCAGTTTTTCAATAAGCTTTTATCCTTTTAAAATTGCCTACATATTAGGGGAAAATACCACATCTTAATACACCTTCTTTTGCTCAGTTGATAAGAAATGTAAATGTATTTATTATATGTTCCTTCCACCAGGGATTTAACAGTATAGTTAAATAATTACCTTATAACAGAGAGGCAACATGGCTAAAGGCATAGCTAATATTTAAATCCTGTAATAAAGATTCCTTATAGAATCTCTTAGGAATTTTTTTCACCCTTATTTGGAAATATCCTAAGTTATTTCCTAAAATGGTTCTACTAATATAGATATACAATATCTATGTGTCTCTTTCATATGATAGCATAAAAAAGATATATATATAACCAATAACCAAAAGATGAGGGTTCTACTTCTAGTTCTGTCACTAACTAGCTGTCAAAACTTATACAAATCACTTAACCTCTTTATATCTCATTTCCTATCCAACATAGGAACTGGATAATCTCTAAGGATCCTTCAAGTTCTAAGAGTTTATTGATTTTGAAGACAGGCAAATAAAATGCCATATTTTATCAAATATATTGTGTTGAGCATCCTGACTAAACATTTAGCTTTTGCTTTTAAGAGTTATTTTGTTTTCAAACTGAAGGAACGAAATAGCAGCAGACTCACAGACTCTGAGAAGGGACCAGTGGTTAACAAAGGGGAGGGAGGGAGAAGGGTAGTAAGGAGCATTAAGATTAGCAATCACAATACAGGTAGGTCAAGAGGAAGGCAGTACAGCAGGGGAGAAGACAAGTAATGACTCTACAGCATCTTACTAGCTGACAGACAGTGACTGCAACAGAGGGGGAGAGGACTTCATAGTGTGGATGAATGTTGAAATCAGTGTTGTTTATGTGAAACCATCATGAGATTGTATATCAATGATACTTTAATAATAATAATAATGTTATTTTGCTTTCAAAATAATATTTGCTTTGGTTATGTGGATATGGATGTGAATACACGAAAACCCAAAGAATTTGGCCAATTTTATTGCACAGTATAACTCAAGAAAACACACAACCTGATGCTTTATAAATACTAACTCTTGAACACTGTGTTAGACCCCTAAAAGACCAAGCAAACAGCAATCAACTGCCTCAGCTAAACATAAGTGCCACCTAATTGGAAAAATGCAGAAATGTGGGCTCACTTCTGTTTGTTTTTATTTATATCGGACATGAAAATGGGAAGGTATGCTTTAAACCTCAATTCTCACTATTTTTCATTCATGTTTTATAGAAAAGCTTTATAAACATATGTTTAGAATGAATTTTAACAGCAATACAGCAAAGTGCATATAATCTGTGACTCCAAAACCCTTACCACTCAATGTAAGACTACTAAGAGTAGTTTCAACTGATTTCCATTCACAAAAGCACATAAAGGTTTTCTTGAAATCAACAATTAAAAACTGTATGTATGGCAAAGTTGAATACCTGACTACAAAATTTAAATTACAGTCCTTTTAAGAAAGATTAGAGGACTAATTATAATGTATGAACTTATAAAAATAAGCGACACAAAACCATAAATCATTAATCACAGAGTGTGAGCTATACTGGTCATAAAGACATTCACTTTCATATATGATATAATGAACCTTGAGCTTTTGGTATGGAAACTTATCCTTCTATTTTATGAACTTTAGAAAATATGGCGGCTAAAACCACTGCATTAAGTGCACTTCACATTTGTAAGTATTATTATAGTTAATCCTAAAAAACACCATTAAATCCAAGAAAAATCCCAGAAGACAATATGGAAAACTGAGGCTACAAAGTCATCCCATCACATCACAAATAAAGCTATAATTATCTATCTATGTACGCCCAAATTAAGGGTAGTGCCTACAATTCAGAAAAGAGGTCACTGAAGCAAAACCCATTATAAAGTGTCTGACACTTAAGACACCAGTTATTCTACAGCAGAAATACAATACAAAAGAGTCAATGGTGTTTTGCAACAGGATTTTACGTGACTTCCCCTTCCTCCCACTCTGAGAGTATCGAGGGTCTCACTAGGCCCTAACAGGTCACTGTGTTCAGTTGGCTCTCTTTGGTTGCTACTAATTCAAAGACAATGTTCAGCAGAATTTACAAGGGATTATTTTGTTTGTGAACAGGCTCATACACAGGCTTTCTAACTGCTTAGCAGAGCTCACTGAGGGGCAGGAGATGGTGGTTGGGGGCGGCAGTGGTGAGTCTATATAAAATATATATTTACATATATGTATTCATGAAGACATGCATTCAAGGACAGTCAACAAAATGTGAACTGTCATTAAGATATCAAGGATGAAGGGATTTCAAGTGAACTTTAATTTCTTTTTAGATTATGTTCAAATTATTTTCAATGAGAATATATTGAATATATATTCAATGAGAATGTATTTTTCATCATAGGAGGAAAAATAAGGAAAAGGTGACTGCAAGACTAGAAGGCAGTGAAAAAGGATTCCAGGTCACAGACTGCTCAGATTCCTGAGGGGTGCAGGACATCAACCCCAGAGGGCTCTATACTCAGTATAGAGGGATGAGGAAACTGGTGATAGGCAACAGGAAATCCACTATCTGAATGAAAAGCTCAATACCTGAACTAGAGGGTGTTTCCTAGGTGCAGAGAAAATGTGGCTCCTACCCTACCTGAATCAGAGCAGGACACTGAGCATGAATGTCGGAAACACAGTGTTTCAAATAAACACTTGGTCATTTGGTTTCAATCTTAAAATAAGAAAATGACCTCAAAGAAATCACAGGCCTGGATCTGAAAAATGAGTCAAGGACAAAATTTTATTTGTAATTTTGTAAAGCAGACTTCCTAGAAACCTAGTTTTCAGAGTTGGGAGAGTGGGCAGGAGATGCTATATATTACTTAGATTAAGCTAATCAAAAGGGATAAATTTCTAGTGTGATTCCGTTGTTTTAGTCTTTTAAATGAAGAGTCACAGTTCAAGTTCAAGGTTATGGTCAGATTAAAAAAGACTTTTTAAGCATATTAAAATGAGGGCTAATCTATCAAGAGTGGATTAGGCTAGTTACTCTCTGGGAGAAAGCAGAAAGGTTTAACATGGGTGTGTATTTATATTGTAAAGAGTTCTCAGAAAATATTCAAAATAAATCAAAATATCAAGGTTATGTTTCAGTAATTGAGCATATTAACTCAAATATAATGCTAAATAATGCAGGTATCGCTTTACTAACACTACCACTGAGCAGTGTGTAATAAAGCACAGCAAGGAAACTATTGATTGATTTCATCTAGTTTGAGGCAATCATCGAAATAAAATCAACTCAAACTTCTTTCTACTATGTTGATTCAATATTATACAATCTAATTTATAATTGAAACCTCTCTCGTAAGAGTATTCAACTCTTAGACTCACTCGAATTGCTAAACTCTCTCCTAGATTCCAACAGCTCACAGCCCTGAGACTTCTGGGTGCTGCTCTGTGATGAGAGCAGAGTTCTCCAGCTCCTGGTGATTCCAGAGTGGTCACAACATCAAGCCAGGAAGCATGACCTGGCTCTGGAGTCAGAGGCAGGACTGAATTCTGCCATTCACTGACTCTGTGACTTTGTCTAAGTTACCATTCCTCTCTGAGCATTCCTTTCCTGATTCAGGACTGTTTTGAAGGATGGTAGGTACTGAGGCAAAGTAGATACTCAATAAATGTCTGTTGTGTGCCCTTCCTGGATACTGTGAGTTCAGGAAGATTCTGGGCACATCAGTCCTGCTATTTATTAGCTATGCACTCTTAGGGGCATTGGCAAACTTTCACAGCTTCAGTTTACTATTGGGTACACTGAAAACCCCACGATTAACAATTAGAAATAACACACATAAGGATAGTATAGGGTCTGGCATAAAAGCAGCTGGCATGTGCGGGTGCTGATCTGGGCCTACTGACTGCACAGTGCTAGGAGCAGGGGATATAAGAATGAGCAAGGCAGAAACAGCCCCTGACTTTTAGGATACACAGACAAGAGCAGGGGAAATATATTTAAATACTAGGAGGTTAGAAAAGTATCTCTTATGTGTGAGCACTACTACATACTCAGTCAGGCCTAGCCTGTAATCACACACATGTCTGGTCACTACTGTCTTGTAGGCAGTTAATAATTATGATTTGAACCACTAATAATGGAGAGTCTGAGAAAAACTTTAAAACTTTGATGCTGCTAATATTCATTAATGAATTACCTAGCAGCTCCGTTATATTATTTATAATTCAAAAAAACATCGTTTTTGTTTAGAAGAACATTAATAATCATAATTATGATCTGTTCTTAAGCTAGTGGTTAACAGAGTTACTGACAAGTTGCACCCCAGGAGCAGTATTTTAGAGAAGATAAAAGCCCAGCACAGTCTGGAATCAACAATGAAAATACTCACCAGAAGAGTAACAGAAAGTAAGTGGTGGCAGGAAAGTCTAACTTACGATCACTACACAATCATATGCAACTCATTACTATTTGAAAACAATCACAATGACAATAGAATATAGCTAGTATTGAATCAGGTTGTAAAAATGTCCCAAAATGGTAAAAAAAAAAAAAAAAGAAAAAGAAAAAGAAAAAGGAAATGGGTGATTCAGAACAGTAATTCTATACTTTTAAACAATAATTGTAAGAAATTACTCTTATTCAAGACATAAATTAAATTAATATACAACTACATACCACAATCCTTTGGACCCTTCTGAAAAAAAGTATTATATAAATTCACACTGCTTCTGAGAGTGTATGAGAGAAAATACCCTTCTTGGAAATTACACTGTCTTTCAATACGCATTTTATATACATCCATACCTTAGCGGGACTCAGTGGAGGGGTTCTGGGGCCTACTGCCCTGGGGTCAGAAGCCTGGCTCGCCCAAGTTCTGAGCTTACACTAACTGCTCAACCAAGAGCAAGCACTCAACTCATACCACAAGCCTCGGTTTCTTCTTGGTAAATGGACACCTGCTCTCCTCAATTATCAAGTTCAAATGAGACAATAGACATAAACTTTAATTCGAAGACTATAAAGTGACAAACAGAAACAGAGTATTTACTGGTGGCTCTGCCTCAGCAGCACTCTCCCATGTCTTTGTAGTACACACGCCAGCATGTGCAACTGTGTACACAGGATGGTCCAAAAGAAATAAAAGCTTCAACATAATAACACTTAATTATAACTGACCTCTACCGAACACCGACTACGTACTAGGTCCTGAGCCCTCTTCACGCATGATCTCATTTAATCTTTGTAATAGCTTTCTGAGGCAGGAACCATTCATTCATTACCTTCCTCACTTTAAATATGAGATTCCTGAGGCTCAAAGAAATGCAGTAATTTGCCCCAAGTTAAAGAGAGCTGGTGTATGAGACTCCTGAGCGGCTGCTCTTCACAACTGGAAAGTCCCTAACCATATCAAGTATAAAGTGAAGAGGCTCAGAGTGTTGCTTCCATTTTGCTCATTTTCCAGGAAATACAAAGGGATGCCTAAAGTCACCGTAAGAATGTGTTTCCAATACCAATTAAGACAATAATAAGCAAAATCTAGACTTGGAGAATAAAAAGGAAACCCTTTATGTATCAATAAGCAAAGGATGAATACAGAAAGAGTATACCTGTTATGTAAATAGTTGGAAGAGAAATTAAAAGCTTCAAAAAATTCACTATGTTTTGGTTGTTCTTATTTAAATTGGATCAATTTCATTGGTTTAACCTTTGGTGAGAATCAAACCTAAGGAAAATTATAAAGTATTGTTTACAATGCTGATATAGTATTCTCTAGGCATTTTAGATTAAGCAAATGCCAATGAAATGCAGATGTAAAATCAGTGATAAATGAAGATTTTCACAGTGAATAATAGAAGGAAGATTCAAAGGCAGGGTTAGATTGCTATTCCTTGTTTTTAACCATCAACAACAAAAAGTCATCTTCATCAGAAAAGGTTTGGAACTGCCATAAAATGTATCCCCCCCAAATAAAATAAACTTACCTTTGGTTTTTTGATCAGCAGCCTAGGGGGAAAAAAAAAACTCTTTAGGAATAATCATGTCTAGATGTACACATCTATGAAAGTTTATAAGCAGATTTTAACACTGAAAATTTTTTAAAAGTTTTTGCCTAGTGAATTTATTAAATTACTGGAAAAATATATAACTGTCTACATGCCATTGATTATACATCAATATTGATCTAAAGGAAAAAACCTATCTGGAATCTCATTTGAGTTCTGTATTTTAATATAATCTAAATAGAGTATACAGTTTCAACTGTGAGATACATTAAACTTGGCAAGAACAAAAACAAACGGCATAGCTTGGTATATTAAATGCCAAAAAATCCAAGTGTGACTGTAAAATTAACAGTAGGGCTTTTAATTTTTAATCTGTACTAATAAGTTTTGTAAAAGAACATTTAGCAAAGCTGCAAAACTTATCTCTAGCTTTTCTAATAAAATCAGTTAAATGGCCCTTTTTCATTTCTTAGACACGGTTGTCTGGACAGTTCATTTTAAGTAAAACAGCACATGGACATTCTCTACCAACACCGACTAAAATCAAACTTTTAAAATACAGCTTTAACATTTCTAGTTCTTTAAGAAAGACACAAATTCTGCGGCTGTCACCCTATATTTATTTTACCAGCACAAAATCTGTTTTTTGCTAGTTTTAGATTTAGCATATTGATTTTAGAAGAAATAAAATAAGACTTTGTACTGTTAAGGCTATGATAATGCAAATGAGACGCCTCTGATCAGAGACAATGAAGCAGTAACTTGCCGGACCTTTTTCTGAGCACCTTCCTTCTTTTTCTTTTCTTCCTGCTTTTTCTTTTTCTTTTCTTCCATCAAACGTTCCTCTTTTTGTGTTTCTTGTTCTTTCTCCCTATTAAATATAAAGGAAAGTGATACTAGCATAACGTCACTTTTAAATAAAAAAATGAAAAAGCATTAGCTGCAGAAAGTTTAAGTCAAACAAAGATGAAGAGATGGTAGGTCAAAAGAAGGACACCTTGAGGTGTTATTAGTGGCCATTTGCCCACCACCGGGTACATTTACATTTACCAAGTGCCACAGCAAGTTGCCCTGACTCCTTAGTGGTTTGGAGGGTCATTCAGCCCACGTGTTGAACCCAACCTTCTATTAGGCAGTGTATTAGACAATAAGGGTACAAAATGGAAGAAGACACTGTTCCTATAGTCCAGCCCTAGACCAGCATGTCTCAGTGTTGTCTCAGGGGCCACCATCATCATAAAGGACCTATTGGAAAGGCAGACTCCTGGATTCCACCCTGGCCTAAACAAATCTGACTCTTTGGAGGTGATTCTTATTACGCATATTATAATTATGTATTTGTTTGACAAACCAACTGTTTTTTAAGCAAAGATCCCTATACAGCACAGTGAACATGGGAACAAAGCGTAGAGCAATGTTGCTTGTAAAAGTCAGGCAGCCTAAAGCTAGGGCTTAAATGTTGCTGAAGCATTTGGCTGGCAAGGGATGGTGTGTCAGCAATCTATTGCTTGTCTGCTCCAAATTCACCCTTTACTACATGCTCATCAATAATGGGAAGTTCCTTTAAGCATTTTGCCTCTCCAGTGAGCACAATGCAGAGCTTTCGCAGAAGAGGGCTCTGGAGGGACACTGCAGGAGGAAAGGGTCTCCCGCTGTATCTGGCTGCTGTATGGCAGGCAGGGCCAGCATGTGGCTGTGGGGACACCAGTGATGGGCCCAGAAAAGATGGTCCCCAACCTTACGACTCTGGCATGGTCTAAGTGTCACCTTCCCGTGACCCTTTCAACACAGAAACCATGCACTCTCGGCCTCTGGCACACCCCTGCACTTGTTTGTCGCAGTCCTCCCAATGACATGGCCCTCCGATGAGGACACCATATGCACCCCATCTCCTGCTGCACTGATACCCCACTTCTTCTGCACACCTACTCGCCCAGCCAGCAACAGCAACCACCAGGAGGGTTGCCACCAGGGTGCCCATGTCCCCATGTCCTATATGTCTACACAATTGACTACTTCTGGCTGTGGCTTTCCTGCACGGGTCCTGTGCTCCTGAGGAGGACTTCCTGTGGCCAAGCAACTGCAGACCAGCCGTCCTGGGGAAGCCAGAGAGCTGCTCTGCCATTCAGTGAGCTACAACTATGCCTCAGAGAGTCTGAACCCCAGCCTTGGGGAGGGGGCCCCTTCCCATCAGTCCTGCTTTGGATAGAATCCCTCAGCCCTAGGTGCCACACAGTTTTCTACAGGCGCTCCCCTATCACAGTTTAACGACTCTTTATGATGAACTTTCCCTGTTCATATCATCATGTGTTTTCTACCTCCTGATTGGGTTCAGACTGATACAGGTGGGAAGGAGGATTCAACAGACTAAGCAGAAGGAACAGCATGTGCTAAAGCCTCAGTAAAACATTGTCCAATTCACTAATGTTGGTTTTGAATTTACTAATATTGGAGTTTGATTTTAATTTGTAAATGTGTTTTATTTACAACTACATGCATAAGGAATTTGTGTTAATTTGCACATATTTCAGTTCAGTTTGTACATATTTAAACCCTATCATAGTAAAAATAATCTAAATCAATGTGGTGTAGGGGGAAGAGGGGGGGCTTAGAGCATATCCTTCCTTTAAAACAGTGGTTCTCAGTCTTTGCTGCTTTTCAGAATTACTCAGGAAGTTCTAAATACTTCCAGTGCCAAGGCTGCAACTCTTTTCAGTGAAATCTCTGGGACTGTAACTCAGACATGAGCAGTTCTTAAAGCTTCCAGATTGACTCCAATGTTCAGCCAAGGTTGAGAACACTGCTTTTAAAGGTCAGTACATATATTAAATTTGGGAAATGGTTATTATTCATTATCTTAGATGATACTTTCCAGGAATATTTACATGTTAAAAGGTGCAGAGACATTAAGATATCTGCATTTAAATATCCTTATAAGGTATAGACAAGCCCCGGGAGTGATGGCTTAGTGCTATAACCATCACACTGCTGCCCACATCTTGGGTGTAAAATGAATAAATAAAAACCAGGTATGTAAGGTCGCCTACCTGTAATTATATTTTCTTAATCTACATCACAATGAAATCTTTAAGTTATCTTCAGATACTAAACTTTAGTAAAGTAGGGAAGTATAGCTATGTTTTTAAAAGGTATTCAATAGAAGATGGAACAAAAATAACTTCCGCTTAATTCTATTACTCTGAAAACTGAGTGAGAGACAGCTATTTACCCACCGGTACACTATAATAGCAAAATAACATGTAAATAAACAGCCCTGAAACATCTTACACTTGTGTGCCTGAAGCTCACGATTCTCTGACAGAGAACAATTCAACTGTATGCTTTTTAATGGAATTTTATCTAAGTTGCCCATAACTAACAGTAATTTCTTCTGCCTCTAATTCCCAGTATACGATTTCTGCCATTTTTCATTAGTAACTTCAAAAATCAACACTGAATCACATTTTCACTTTATACACTAATACATGCTCATGGAAAAACCAGCAACAGTACATGAGACATGCAAGAAAAAGCTGACTCCTTTCAATGCCCGCAGGCCCTCTTCTTAGAGGTAACATGTTAACAGCTTCTTGGGTATCTTTAAGAATATCCTCTCTCTATATGCTATATGCTTATCTTAAAGACAAAGAAAAAAATGAAGTGTACTATTCCCTCTCTTCTGCATTATTTTCTGCCTTAATTATATACTTCATCGTATGTGGAGAGCAGTTTCTCAACAACTCTGTGTTTATATATGCTTGGATTGCTATTTCTTGGCTTACTCGTTTTGAGACATTAACAATTTAATTCTTACAGTGAAGAACACAATTTGGTTCTTACGGCCTTACAGCAGCACCCCATCTTCCACCCCATGACCAGTTTTAGTTAAATCAATAAATGGCTTTGCTTTCTAAAGAATCTTCAGATGTTCACCGCAGACTCACATTTACTTTCTGTGTAGTTGTTTTTTTCCCCTAGAGTTCCTAACTGTTTTTTCTTTTTCCTCTTACACTATTTTCCTTACAAAAATTCTGTTTTTGGTTTTTACACCCTCCGGTCCCCCAGTTTAAAGTATCAGCCTTCTTCCCCACTACATTCCCCAATCTTCTTTCCAGAGTCTTCTTCAGTCTAGCTCACTGAGGGCTGGGAGCACTTTCTGTTGGAGTTGTCTAATACCTTCTACCTATTTTAAAGATTCAATTGTGGTAAAATATAAATAACATTTACCATCTTAACTATTTTTATGTGTATAGTTTAGTAATGTTATATGTCCACTACTGACAACTGATCTCCAACAAAACTCTCTTAATCTTGCTAAACTGGAACTCCACATAAATAGCTCCCCATTACCTGCTCCCCCACCCTGCAAACACCATACTGTTTTCTTTTTCTAGCCACTTAGACTACTGTAAGTACCTCATAATGGTTTTGATTTGCATTTTCCTAATGATGAGTGATGTTGAGCATCTTTTCATATGTTGGACACCTGTATATCTTTTTGGAGCCTATAGTTAACTTTTCCACAGTTTATTCCTTATATAAAATTTTTGATGCGTCTGATAGAAATGTGTCATTTCTAACAACCCAGACAGATACAATGAAAAGGAGGAACCAAAAGACTAAGCAGAAGGAACATGTGTGAACTCCTCAGTAAAACATCATCCATTCAATTAATGTCGAAACTTACTAATAACACAGCCATCCTGTGACTTCCCTTGTCTTCTTCCTTGAATTATGCCCTCAATTTGCTGGGAAACACCCTCGAGTATCTTTTCAAGAAAGGGTGTGTGGAGGGTAATTTTTGCAGATTTATGTCTAAAAACAGTTTCAGGCTATTTTTTTACTTCACCGATGACTTGGCTGAATATAGACTTCCAGGCTGAAAATCAACTCAGAAGGAATTGTGCCACTACAGTCTAGCATCTAGAACCCGCTCATGAGAAGTCTGATGTCATCTTGATTTTCAGTCCTCATTATTCTCAATTTTCTGGGTGCTTGGCTGAACTTGGTCTTCCAATCTCTAGTTTTTTATCCCATGATATTTAAATTTTTAAATAACTTTCTTATTTTCTAGTTGCTATTTTTCCATACTATTCTGTTCCTGTTTTATGGATGCATATCATCTCTAGCCTAGCTGAGGGTATCAGTTAGGAGTTTTCTGAAGCTCTTCTAAATTTCCTGCATTATCTTTGGTTCTTTTCTGGATGCTTCTTCCCTTAGAATCTCTCTGATGTGAGAGCCTTTCCTCCATTGTCTGGCAATCTCTGATTGTCTATTCAGGGTGAAAAGCAAGGCACTGAAAAACCAACCCACTTTGTGTGCATGGGCTGGACTTGCTTCATGGCGGTTTTGCTTTAGGTAGGGAGCTGATTATTTTGCTGTTTGAGCAGCCTCAAATGCCAAAACTTGCAGCCTTTTCCCTGATCACCAGTGTGTTTTATCTGTACAATTAGCTACTAGAGCTTAACTACCCAAGAACTGCGCCCATGCTGAAATTTCAGATGTCACTATTCCACATTCTGATGACAATCCCCTACCCTCACTCATCCTCTCACTGTGCCTGGGCTTTCTCTTCACTGAAACCTCGTATTTCCTGACTTCCATTTTCCTCTAAGCTATTTTCATTAGATCCTTTCCTAGAGAGCCTAAACCTTAAGATCACCTTGTCTGTTCATGAATTCAGTCACTCAGGAGCTATATACCTAACATATGGTATCTACTGTGGCAGGCACCAGAGGCAGAGAGACTGATGCGGTTAACAACCATTTTCTGAAAAATGGCATTCTAAGTGCTCTGGGATTACAGCACAAGGTAGAATTCACACACTTTCAGGGGTATTCACATAAATAATGCATCAAACAAAGTATCGCTATTACAACAATGATATGTACAAAATGCAGTAAAGCATGAAGGATGAACATCTAAGTCCATTACAGCCTCCTGTTATAGTTAGGGGTACCAAATGTCTTGGGTTTTAATGAATATTGTGTACTTCCTTCTGGCCTCCAAGCCGTAAGCATATTGGTAACAAGACTGTCTTCTCTCTCTGTGGCCCCAAGAAAGGCCTGTCATCATTCAGGGCATTTCTGGAACCACTATCTCGTCCATAATCTTGGCTGAAATTTATGTCAGTGAAAACTTCTACAAATATACTTTCTTTTCAAGGGAAACTTTATTTGCAGAAATGATCAAGTATATTTAATACGTTTTTATCTACCTTTCAGGGTAGTAAGATTAAAAATTTATTCTGGAGTCTTGACTCACTGAAAGAGAAAAATATATACATATCAACTATACAATCAGTACTTTTTCTATGTGGAGAAGTTGTGAGATGGACTTACAAGTCAAGCTGCAAGGGAAGTAAAGAAAAGGGATGGCCAGGTTGAGAGTATTTCATTTTTAAATTTAAAATTTTAATTTCAACTTGTTCTTTTTAAAATTATATTTAAATACACTTCATATACATGTATAAATGTAATCTTAATATATTTTTTCTCCAGTATGACTTTGCTTTCTTGCTTCATTTGCTTGGCATCCCATTCTTTCTCCTCCCTCCTCATCTACCAACAGTCCACTCTCTCCCACCTCCCTTCCAGATAACCCATGTTAACCACCTAGCTCACAGCCTTCTGAAATCTTTCTCCATCCACGGTCATGTACATATGGAAACAGATGTACCTATATATTTTCATGAAGAATTTTATTTGATCATTGTTTTGTAATACTGGGATCATGCATATAATCTTTTGCATCTTGCTTTTCTCATTCAATATGTTTGAATCACTCTCCTCATCTGCTCCCCTACCCGACAGATCTAATCTATTGTTTCTAATGGCCACATAATATACCATGGCATCAATGTTATCACAGTCTATTCAATCATTCCTCTATTTATGCACATTTGCTTCACTTCCAGTTTATTACCACTACAGATAACGCCAGCTTTCCTATTCTGCTACAGAAGACAGGACTGACTTGATTGGTTTTAGCAGGAATGGACACCAGGTTAAGGAGAAAATCTGGAATTGGGCTTGACTTCTGGACCCCGAACAAGTCTAAAGGACCAAAGTGGACATAAATTACCTATACTTTGTGTGGGTGGCATATTGTAATGGGTCCCTAC
>JAQQAC010006923.1:39463682-39570595 GCA_029783875.1 Phataginus tricuspis | reverse complement strand
AAAAGACCCCGAATAGCCAAAGCAATCCTGAGAAGGAGGAATCAAACGGGGAATTACGCTCCCTGACTTCAAGCTCTACTACAAAGCCACAGTAATCAAGACAATTTGGTACTGGCACAAAAACAGACCCACAGACCAGTGGAACAGAATAGAAAATCCAAACATTAACCCAAACATTTACAGCCAATTAATATTTGATAAAGGAGCCTTGGATATACAATGGGGAGATGACAGCCTCTTCAGCAGCTGGTGTTGGAAAAACTGGACAGCTACATGTAAGAGAATGAAACTGGACTACGGTCTAACCCCATACACAAAGGTAAACTCAAGGTGGATCAAAGACCTGAATGTAAGTCATGAAACCATAAAACTCTTAGAAAAAAACATAGGCAAAAATCTCTTAGACATAAACATGAGTGACTTCTTCATGAACATATCCCCCGGGGCAAGGGAAACAAAAGCCAAAATGAACAAGTGGGACTATAACAAGCTTAAAAGCTTCTGTACAGCAAAGGGCACCATCAGTAGAACAAAAAGACATCCTACAGTATGGGAGAATATATTCATAAATGATGCATCTGAGAAGGGGTTGACATTCAAAATATATAAAGAACTCACTCACCTTAACAAAAAGCAAATAATCCAATCAAGAAATGGGCAGAGGACATGAATAAACACTTCTCTAAAGAAGAAATTCAGATGGCCAACAGGCACATGAAAAGATGCTCCACATCGCTGGTCATCAGAGAAATGCAGATTAAAACCACAATGAGATATCACCTCACACCAGTGAGGATGGCCAACATCCAAAACACAAACAACAACAAATGTTGGTGAGGATGTGGAGAAAAGGGAACCCTCCTACACTGCTGGTGGGAATGCAAATTAGTTCAACCATTGTGGAAAGCAGTATGGAGGTTCCTCAAAAAACTCAAAATAGAAATACCATTTGACCCAGGAATCCCACTCCTAGGAATTTACCCTAAGAATGCAGCAGCCCAGTTTCAAAAAGACAGATGCACCCCTATGTTTACTGCAGCACTATTTACAATAGCCAAGAAATGGAAGCAGCCTAAGTGTCCATCAGTAGATGAATGGATTAAGAAGATGTGGTACATATACACAATGGAATATTATTCAGCCATAAGAAGAAAACAAATCCTACCATTTGCAACAACATGGATGGAGTTAGAGGGTATTATGCTCAGTGAAATAAGACAAGCCGAAAAAGACAAGTATCAAATGATTTCACTCATATGTGGAGTATAAGAACAAAGAAAAAAACTGAAGGAACAAAACAGCAGCAGACTCACAGAACCCAAGAATGGACTAATAGTTACCAAAGGGAAAGGGACTGGGGAAAATGGGTGGGAAGGGAGGGATAAGAGGGTAAAAGGGGTATTACGATTAGCAGATGTAATGTTGGGGGGGCACGGGGAGGGCTGTACAACTCAGAGAAGACCAGTAGTGACTCTATAGCATCTCACTACGCTGATGGACAGAGACTGTAATGGGGTTGGTAGGGGGGACCTGATGAAGGGGGTAGTAGTTTAATCACCATAATATTGCACATGTAACTGTAGATTAATGATACCAAAATAAATTGTAAAAAATAAAAAAATAAAATAAAATAAAGTCACATTAGTATTACTATATTAACATTTCAATTACAAGTATAGGTACTATAAGTACAATTTTGTGAAAACCTTTTATTTCATTTCTGAGTTTAAAGTTGTCTCAAATTAAGTTAGAAAATAATATAATTTTTAATGTTGCTCTATTTTTATAGTCAATTAATATAATGACACTTGGATATGTGTACTTTAAGTAAGCTTAAGATAAAAGAAACCAATCTCCAGCCAGTATCTCAGATACAGTAGTCCTTGCTGGCTTATGCTGGATGGAGTGTAAGCTACAGAATGGTTACTAATAATGATCAGGATTTCAAAGTTCACTAGAAAATTGAAATACATGTACTGTGTAACCAGTGATAAACTTGCTTTCCGCAAAAGTGTCTATTTTCAAGTGCTGAAGAGCGTGGAGGCAGAGAGCCCTGCTGGCCATTGGTTTATGGCCTCTCAGTGCCACACTCAGCTTTTTGCCTACTCTGTGAAAACGGATCTGGGGCCTTCATCATGTTTCCTTTGCCAGCTGGTACGATGTTAAGCGTTTTCAGCAGAGGGCACTAGAGAGACACAGTGAGAAAAGGGTTTTGCTCTTTCGGCACCACCCCCAACCTCTAGCAACTTGCCAGCAGCTGCCCTCAATGACTTCTCCAACGTCCCAGTAGCCACAGCTGTGCCCTTTCCAGTGAGGTCTGGGCCTCTCAGCCTGGGGAGCTCCCTCTCAGCCCTGGAGGCGGGGCTGCTCCTTAGGCCTCTTACCCCTACGTTCTTTCAAGCTCTCTGCTTGTTATTAGCCAATGCCGCAGAAGTTCAGTCTCCTGCTAGTCAGCAATTCTTCATATTAAACTTTTTCTGGACACACTACTACATGGTTTCTCTCTCCTGACTGATGGAAGATTCCTTAAGTTACAGCCTATTTCAATCCTGTCAAGAAATTAGAGATTTTTTAATACTGCCACACATATAAAATAAATAACAACCAAAGATGTACCTAAATGACATCAAAGTATAAATCTACAAGTTAAATTTAGTTAGTAACACATAGCCCTTAAGTATTAAACCTGAACGGTGAGGAAAGGGACTCTATTTGCCTGAATTTGGCTAATATCATTTGCCCAGTATATTTTAACTTCATAATATTTCTATGCTCTAAAACTTGTGGTATTTTGGGCAAACTCAGGCTCTCCTTCATGATTATGAAAAAGAAAGGACAAATTCCCAGCACTGTCTAAATAAATACTGGGCAGTAGGGAAAGAAGGTGCCAAGGGTATGCGCTAGAGTCCTAAGGTGATAAAGGTGTCAAAGGCCTGCATGAACAATTTCAATAATGAAACATAGGTAGAAAAAAAATTATGTGACCAATTGGTGCAGAAAAAACACAGGTACAAAAGGACTATTAATATTTCACATAAGAAATATGAAATGTAAAAACTCCTATTTCAGAAATGATGAGCAAGAAAATAACCTGAAAAATATTAATAGAAAAAAAATTTTTATTTTCTATTTTGTTTTTAAACAAAGACTAGTGTCATATGGCAAACAAAACAAAGTCTACACAGAAAGCCTCGGGGAACTACCCAATTAAGAAAAAAATGTTCTGTAATTTGTTGTGCTGTTTTTACATAATCAGGTTTAGTATTTAGTCATTCATTCAACAAACAGAGAGCAGTGAACTGTTTTACTGGACCAGTTTGGGAAACTGAACTGCTTAGTCCCACACTTTGTATATTAACAAGTACTTACTAGTCACAGTTGGTTGCTTCAGCACCTTAACTATTACCTGGGAATTAGTCTTAAATTCAATAACTCTAATACTCAAAGTATGCAAATTTGTATCAACCATATATCTAACACTATTTTCATATACCAATTTAAAAAAGCAAATGTTTCCTGTTACTCTCACAAAGTCAACTAAAGTAACTACCATTCTGGCTTTCTGATTTCTTTAAAAGAAAAAAAAAAGCCTAGAGTTTACCTCCTTAAAGGACTTCAATGTAACCACATCTGGAAATGGACTAATACAGGTACTCAGAGATGACCTACAATCTGCACTATGGTGAGGGCAATTAACAATTTACCCAATTATGTTACTATTTTCTCTGCCCTTTATGTCTTTACATTAACTATGAGAACATTACCAGTTCAGTAAAGGAAGAAAAGGCTTCTCCAGCAATCAGGTCCAGAAATAAGTTTTTCAGAGGACACCTGACACAGGTGAAGTGCTAGACAGCTTCTTTCATGCCCTAGAGGATGCATGAGGGTAGGCTTTATTAAACCATCTCTTGAAATATCCTCGGCCAAAAAGCAGGATGGGAAAAGCCAGCAGTTCTCTGCGAAGCCAAGGCAACAGGGTCCAGGTATGAAGGTTTGCTTAATCCAAAGATAAAACTTAGAAATCAAACAATCCTCCATAAATACCAAGTCCAACTGAAAAAATACTAGGGCAGTAGATAGTCTGAGGTTGTAGTCTGCCTGAAAAAGCTAATGATAACATTAGTGGCAATTATGAAGCACTGGGTTAGGAAGGCCTTTTAAATACGTGATCTCACTACGCTGATGGACAGTGACTGTAATGGGGTTGGTGGGGGGGACCTGATGAAGGGGGTAGTTTAATCACCATAATATTGCACATGTAATTGTAGGTTAATGATACCAAAATAAATTGTAATAAATGAATGAATGAATGAATAAATAAATAAATAAATAAATACGTGATCTCATTCCTGCCTCACAACAGTATTATTGAATTGGCTATCACCTGCATCTTAAAGGACAGGAATCTAAGACAAAGGGGATGTCAGTGCACAGCCAATGTGATACAGATGTGACGGTTGTCACTCAAGCTGAGGTCTGAATCTCAAGCTGAGGTCTGAATCTCAAGCATAGGCTTCATCCATCATACCACAATGCATCCCTAAAGAGTACATATTTTTTATTGTAGTCCAAGAATGAGAGCCATGCACTTCAGGCTTAACATGAGCTGGTGATAAGGTTGACCTCATTTTTTTGAAATTGAAGAGCCCAATCAAGACAATCTCTTAGATGACACATTAACTACAGTACAGGCAAAGTTGTTCTAACTAAGAGACCCTGAAGTACAATGTCCTCAAGATGTTTCTTCCCCACAGTCTAGGTGAAGAAACAAAGGCTGTCCAGCCATCTTTGTTCCATGAGGTCATCTAGAGACCCAAGTTCTTTTCATTCACTAGAAGAGGAAAGAGAGGAACTGGAGAGCAAATAATTTCCTTTTGATTCATTCCCTGGAAATTCACATATTTCTTCTTACATCCAATTAATCAGAACTTACATGACCATATCTAAATGCCAGGAAGTTGGGGAAGATATTTCTAGATGTGCCCATCTAAAAGTTCTTCCAAAGGACTAAGGGGACAGTGAACAACTCGGACAAACGCCCTACAGTGGGAAGGAGTACGACATGTTTGAGAAACAGCAATTTGACTAGTGGGCCTGAGCACGGGTGCAATGAAGAAATGGCTAGAACAAGTCTGGTGTGGCTGACTTCAAGTTTTGGTCCTCAGAGAAATGAGGAGCCACCGAAGAATCTTAAGCAAGAGAACAACTACCATATTTGTGTTTCTACGAGATTATTCTGGCTACTATGTGGAGAATGGATTATAAGAGGATAAGGCTGGACAGTGAAAACCCATGAGTGGGTTCCTGCTGTCAGTCTCAGAGCGTTTAGACTTGGAGTCAGACTTGGTAGTTTAGATTTGGGGAGCAGCAGAGGATATGGGGAAAGAAAGCAGGGTTTGAAAATTATTTAGAAAAAACTGAACAGGACTTGGTGATTAATCAGATATAGGCATAAAGGAGGAGGAGGTGTGCAGAATAATCCCCATGTTTTCACTAGTGAGACTAACCGTATGGTGGCATCATTCAGCAAGGTAAATCTGGAAAAGGACAGACTGAGTTTGAGCTGCCTGGGCATCAACCTGGGAAGGAAGCTGGCAGCTAGATATGTAATTCTGGACTCAGAGGAAAGATTCAGTTTGGAGAAAAAAATCTAGGGGGATGTCAGTGCAGAGATGTAAACCAAAGCTATGGTCCTAGCTGAGATCCACAGAGAAGGGGCGAGAGTACACAGAGAAGAAGGCCTGGAACAGAGCTTAAGGAACAACAGCATAAAGGTTAGACTCAGAAGGATGAGACAGTCATTTAGGCACCCATCCATTATTTATGCATTAATCATTTATTAATAACTGGCCACAATGTGTCAGACTCTGTTTTAGGTATAAGGATATCCAATGAACAAGACACATAAGATTCCTATTATTAAGGAGTTTATAGTTTAGTGGGTAAACAAAAAACACAAGTAAATAAGATAATTTCTGTTTGTGGTAAGTGCTAAGAAGAAAAAAAAATGTAATTTCAGTTTGTGATTAAGTGCTATGAAGAAAATAAAATTGACACTGTGACTCAAATTCCATGACTGCACAGACATCAGTGATGAGCAAATACTGAGAAAGTTCCAGACAAAGAATAACCTTCCCTCCACTTACCAGAGTTGCTCTCCTGGGAAATTCAGTATATATTATAACAGCACAAAAACTGTGTATTCGTGTAAAATAGGTCCTGTGCTAAAATAAACACGCTTTTCACCTACTAGATATCCAGAGGGATATACAAAAGTCATGAAGCATGCAAGGTCAGTGGGACTGGTCCGGGCACCACAGAACATCCCGGGCTCCTACCCACTGTGCCTAACCTCAGTCATGTGACAGCCCTAAATACATCTCCGTGTTTCCAAATGCCCCTCAAAGGGTTGGTACCTCCCCTGTTGAGAAATGTGGCTTTAAGGCAACAAAGTACACACAAATTCCAGAAACTGGAGGTGTGCTGAGGTCTCCATACTAACAAATTCTAGTTGTAGACCTTTCCACAGGGTGGCAATTCTCGCTTTCATTCAATGTGCTTACTGAGAGGGTGCTGTATGCCAGACCACAATCCGATCGATCCCTGCCTTCATGGAGCTTACATTTTAGAAAACACAACAATGTGAAATGAGAATGATCCAGAATGTGACTCTCATGTTTTAAATTTATATGCCCTTGCATCTCTCAAGTAAAAGGAAAAGTTTCCTTGAAAATTAATGTTATTTCCCTCATTAACTGTAATCATTTGCAGGCACATATACCATAGAAGAAATTTAAACATTCATTCAGTACCCGATGAATGACATCCAACACCGGAAAAGCAACTGTACAATTTCAAATCACACTGAAGAACTTTCACTGTCTAAAAAGCAGACAGACAGCAACACTTAGTAGAAAAGATGCTAATTATAACCAAACGCTTCTGGACTCCACATTCAAACAAAAGAGAATAGCAAAGGGGGAGCTGAGTGTTTAACCAGGGAATGATGCAAGTACAGGAACGATCTCCTGTGAGAACAGATTTACAAATGGGCAGACGAAGAGAAGAAATTCTGATCCTGGGAAGAAGACACAACGAAGAGTGGAGAGCTGGCAAATACTGCTATTTAGTACAGTGCTGCTTATGTACAGCTGACCACCACCTTAACTTACATTACACTCTCAATAAAGCTGAACTCTGTTTAGGGAACTCTCTAAACTTAAAGAAAGAAAAAAAAAAAAGAAAGAATTTTTTATGTAAAATTTTATATTCTGCTTTATCCATTTGTAACAAGGTATGTTCACACTAAACAAGCTTCACAAATACATTTTTTAATGCCATAATTTTAATTCCCCTGTTTATTTAGGTGTTTCTATTTTACACTGTTTTCATCATGAATCCCCTTGTTATGTGGTTTATTCCATATTTGTGATTTTTCTAGTCTGCTCTGTACTTGTGATTATTACCTTAAGAGAGATTTCTAGAAGCAGACATACTAAAACAAAAGGGTATTAATTAGTTGTTCAATACTTATAACCAAACTGTTATCCAAAAGCATTTTAATAATCTATACTTTTATTATAAGCTGAGTACAAGAGTACTTATTTCAGAACACTCTCACAAACACCAAGTATTACAATTTTTAATGTGCTAACCAGGGAGAAAAAATATCTCATTGGCCTTAATTTACAATTCTTTGATCATTAATTAACATATTTCCCCAATTTGTCAATCTGCATGAATTTCATTTTCTGTGAACTGACTATATCTTCTGTCCTATCCTCTGGGTTCTTAGTGGGTTTTTCTTTATCAATTTATAAGAGCTTACATATGTTAGGTGTACTAACCTTTTATCATGTTGCTATAAATATTTCTCCCATTTTCAGTCTGTCTTTTATTTTTGACATTCACAAGTTTTAAATTCCTATAAAATCCCACAGAAACCTTACCTGAGATTTTACTTTTAGCACAGAAACATACTCCAAATTTGCTGTTTTTATTTTCTAGATTTCTTAATTTTTGTATACAGATGATGCTTTATTTAAAGTTAATGTAGGTGTATGGTAGACACTAGGATTTACCTGGCCCTCTTATTTATTTATTTATTTGCTATCATTAATATACAATCACATGAGCAACATTGTGGTTACAAGCTTCCCCCCATTATCAAATCCCTACCACATACCCCATTACAGTCACTGTCCATCAGCGTAGTAAGATGCTATAGAGTCACTACTTGTCTTCTCTGTGCTACACTGCCTTCCCCGTGTCCCCCACCCCTGCCACATTATGTGTGCTAATCGAAATGCCCCTTTTTCCCCTTCTCCCTCCCTTCCCACCCACCCTCCCCAGTCCCTTTCCCTTTGGCAACTGTTAGTCCATTCTTGGGTTCTGTGAGTCTGCTGCCGTTTTGTTCCTTCAGTTTTTGCTTTGTTCTTATACTCCACACATGAGTGAAATCATTTGGTACTTGTCTTTTTCCACCTGGCTTATTTCACTGAGCATAATATCCTATAGCTCCATGTTGTTGCAAATGGTAGGATTTGTTTTCTTTTTATGGCTGAATAATATTCCACTGTGTGTATGTACCACATCTTCTTTATCTATTCGTCTACTGATGGACACTTTTTTGCTTCCATTTCTTGGCTATTGTAAATAGTGCTGTGATAAACATAGGGGTGCATATGTCTTTTTGAAACTGGGGTCCTGCATTCTTAGGGTAAATTCCTAGGAGTGGAATTCCTGGGTCAAATGGTATTTCTATTTTTAGTTTTTTGAGGAACCTCTATACTGCCTTCCATATAGTTGAACTAGTTTACATTTTACCTGGCCTTCTTTTTAAATCACATAGCCAACAGAGTGCCTGGGCACCCTTTCGTGCCCCAGGACTAAATGATCCTTCCTCTACTCATTTGTGACTGACTCTTCATATATATCAGTGTCACATATAACAGATGGGACTGAAGACCATTCTACTCCATTAATAATTGTGTGCCTCTTCCAGTACCACAGTGTTTTAATTATTCCAGTTTCATAAAATTCCAATTATCTGCTACCACTAGTTTCCCTCTTTACTCTTAAAATAATTATTTAACTCTGCTTTTATCCTTCCAGATGAAATTTACAACCATTTTGCCATGTTTCAAAAGAAAAATATGTATTGTTTAAAAACTAGAATTGCTTTAAATCTATAAAGTAACTGAACTGCAAGTGTTGCAGGATTTCATTTTCCTACTTTAAGAAAATCTCTCAATTTATTATTTCTTTGCTTTTTCAATGAAACTGTTACTTTCTTGATATGTTATTTCCTGTTAAGCTCATTTCTAAGTACATTATTTTTATTGTTATTATATATGCGATCAAATATTCTACATACTGCCTAAATGGTTACTGACGGTAGGTGTTTAGTCAGCTTACTGACTTTCAAATTTTTGGCTGATCACCTTGGATTTTCTGGGTATACAATCTTGCAACAAAAAATATCTTTTCACCTTCTTATTCCTTATTTCTATTTCATACGGCGGTTGGCAGAATTCTAAGATCCCCTGCCAAGATTCCTGTCCCATGGCGTACACAATACCTTTCCCTGGTCATTCAATCAAGCACAAACTAGGCACTGTAGTGAGGGGATTTTGCAGATGTAATTAAAGTCCCAAAGCAACTGACCTTAAGGTAAGGAGATTATCCAGATGGGCTTGACCTAATCACAGAAACCATTTAAGTCTAGGTTTATAAATCAGAGACAGAGGAAATCATAAATTCAAAGTATGAGGATTTAACAGAGTTGCTGGTTTGAGGACAGAGGGTACATGGTAAGGAACATGATGGCCTCTAGGAGATGAAAGCAACCATTACTGACAGCCACCAAGGAAAGAAAGGCCTCAGTCCTACAACCACAGGAAATCAACTCTGCCAACAACAAAAACGAACCTGAAAGCAGATTTCCCCACCAAGTCTCCAAAGAGGCACTCAGCTTTGCTGACACCTTGAGTTCAGCCTTGTGAGACCCTGAGCCACGCCAGATTTCTGGCCTGCAGAACTGTTAACTAACCCTGGTTATTCTTTAGGCTGCTAAATTTGGTAATCTGTTATGCAGCAATAGAAAACAAACACAACTACCTTGTTTAACTGGCAGGGACTCTGATAGCAATGTTAGGGAAGACTAAGTAATGATCTTGTCAGTGAGTCTTAGCAATCAGGGAAGAGTCACAACCAGATACTGTACCAGGAATTTGAACAGGGAAGATTTAATAGAAGACCTGTTAATGAGCAAAATTTGGCTAACTTTCAGGACAGGTAAGAGAAAGATCTGAAAGGGGTCCAGAAGAAGCAAATGTAGAAAACAGAAATTTACCACCTCTAGGCAAAGGCTGAATAAAGAAGGGGTTAAGAATTAAGACAAGGGACTGGGGAAGAAAGGCGGGAAGGGAGGGATAAGAGGGTAAAAGGGGCATTACGATTGGCAGACATAGGGTGGGGGGGTACGGGGGGGACTGTACAGCTCAAAGAAGACAAGTAGTGATTCTCATCTCACTACACTGATGGACAGTGACTGTAATAGGGTTGGTGGGGGGGGCCTGATGAAGGGGGTAGTTTAATCATCACAATATTGCTCATGTAATTGTAGGTTAATGATACTAAAATAAAATAAATTGTAAAAAAAAAAAAAAGACAAGGATCTCTTCACACGAACTGGAGAAGGTACAGAGAGGGACACACACCTGGTCAGTAGCAAAGAGACATAACAGAGGGCCCAGGGCAGAGATGGTCCACCCAAGGACCCTACTAAGTGGCAGATAATCTTCCCCAAGGGTATAGGTGGACCAAAGCTTCTCCGTCAATGCTACTGAGGTATGAACTACCAGGACTCCCAGAGACCCATCTACTGACTGCTACAATAAAAAAAGAGAACACAGGAACCAGGAAGAGAAGCCTTCTTTGTCTCTCTCTTCCCCTTCACACTGTATCTCTGCAGTGTCCCGTATTGACAAAGACAGACAAAGCCAGCTAGCCAAAGGGAAATGCTTTCTGTGCTCTAGTAGCACAAGGCCAGACACAGATGGATTCGGACCGACACAGACTGGGAGATGAGTGACAAATCAATAACTGTAACTGACCATTTCTATGGCTACTTGACTTCCATGAACACTCACTACACACATTTGAACTTACATAAAGCATCAAAACGACTCTATTTCCACCTAACAGCACAAAGCATCTTCCTATAAATGGAGATGTTCTCATGCTCTCCCCAAAACGAGGAGTCACAAACCTAACAGTCCCAATTGCACCCATCACTGGCTATGTTAACTTGAGCTAAGTTCAGTCCCACTAAGGACTAAACTGGCAAATCAACTCCCAACAATTCGTATATAAAATAAGGGGAAGAAGAAAAAGAAGAGATAAACATATTGAATAACAAGCAGGAAAACATATGCTAAGTTACTACAATTCTCATTTCTATACCTGGTCATGAGGTCATGGATGGTGTCCACGACTTTTTTTTCCCCATCTTCTATCTCATATTTTCTTTGTTCTCAGTCAGACACTCAGTGAGTCTGAGTTTTCACCATGATAGGATAACCCAAACCTTCATTCGTGAAGGATCTGATTCCTCAACAGATCTGCCTTTTTTGGGATGCTGCAGTTTTTCATTACCTTTTACTACTGTGCATAGAAGTCCTTATTTAAGACACTCCAGAGGACCCCGAGTTCAGTCTTCCCTGCTCCCACTGTGCAGCATCACCCCCTCTTCCCCTCAGTCATCAGGATTATGCACTCCAGTCAGTAAAGTAACCCCTCTGGTTCAGTGACATAAAGTGACACCGAAGTGGGCAAGAGCCTCCTATTCAAGTTCAATGGAACTATTCTGTGTCCTCTGGCAGAAGCACTCCCATACTTGGAAAGCAAGAACTCCAAACCCCAGTAGAGTTAAAGCTGCTAGGATGCAAAGCAGAAATTCTGCGAGTGGGCTATTAGGTATATATAATAAGAGTGAGAGAGTGCTTTTAGGGTTTTACCATTAAGTATGATATGGAAAGTTGGTCCGAGAATTTGTACCACATTAAACAAATACCCTACTTTTCTGAATTTGTCTAACAGAAAAAATAGTGATAATGATTTTAGCCTTTTCTCATTTTTGCTTTCTGTATTTTGAAGCTCTGTTATTATGTACATACAAATTTCCAAGTGGACTGACTCCATTTTTATTATGAAATTTCCTCCTTTATTTCTAGGGATGTCTTGCCTTGAAGTCTATTTTGACTGTTATCATTTAAATTAACCATCTTACTACTCATTTTTTACTTGTCCTACCTAATCTATGTTCCTTTCCCCCCATACTCCAAATAGTCTTCTTTTGGACCATCAAGTATTTTTTTATGATTCCATTTCCCCCTTTACTTCTTTATTAGCTTGGTAGCTATAAATTCTCTTTCTATTCTTTTAGTGGCTACCGTGGAGCAGCTTTTCTCAACTGAAGTTCCACCAGAGAATTATGTCTTACAGAAAATAATCTGTTTTTTCAATTCTTCCAAGGATGATACATAGCTTATGCCACTCCAGGTGCAAAGTTAATTCATTAAATACAAAGGATGCTTTACACAGAAGTTGGCAAACATTTTCTAACAAGGGCAGATAGTAAATATTTGAGTTTTGTGGGCTCCACAGTCTCCACTGCAACCACTCAACTCCAGCATTGTAGCATGAAAGCAGCCACAGATGATATGTGAACTAATGGGCACAGCCACGTTCCAACACAATGATTTACTAAGCCAGGCAGCAGGCTGGATTTGGCCCATGGCTGAAGTTTGTCAATCCATCTTTGGGCATTAGGATGTGATTCTCTCACTAAATATGGTTGAGAAGGGCTGCCTTTGATATTACATCATATATCCCAGACTCATCAGTCTTTTTTAATATAAATTACAAGAGCCTTAGGATATTTAAACTATATTTACCCTCTTCCTGTTTTTATGTTGCTGTTGTCACATTTTCCTGTTTTATACAGTTAATAGTACTTTAGAGTTACAGGCATGCCTTGTTTCACTGTGCCTTGCTTTACTGCATGCATTTTGCAGATACTGTGTTTTTAACATATTGAACGGTTTGTGGCAACCCTGCATTGAACAAAACTATTAGTGCCATTTTCCCAACATTTGCTCATTTCATGTCTCTGTCATGTGCTGGTAATTCTAGCAATATTTCAAATTTTTTCATTGCTATTATATTTTCCATGTGATCACTGGCCTTTGATATTACTACTGTAATTGTTTTGGGATGCCATGAAACCACTCCCAGAGAAGATGGCAAACTTAGTTGATAAATGTGTTCTGACTGAACCACTGACTGGCTGTTCCCCCATCTCTTTCTCTCTCTCCTCCTTGGGTCTCCCTATTCCCTGAGACACAATATTGAAATTAGGCCAACTGATAAACCTAGAACAGCTTCTAGATTTAAGAGTGAAAGGAAGACTCAATGGATGTGGCCTACTTCACTGCTGTCTTGTTTTAAAAAAGCTGAAGATTGCTGAAAGCTCAGATGGTCATTTTTTAGAGTATTTTAAAATTAAGATATGTATACTTTTTTTTTTTTACATAATGCTGTTGCACACTGCATAAACTACATGACTTTTATATGCATTGGGAAACCAAAAACTCATCTGATTTGCTTTACTGTGATATTTGCTTTATTCCAGCAGTCTGGAACTAAACCCAAAATATCTCCAAGGTATACCTGCATTCATCATTTACCCTTTCCATTGTTCTTCATTCTTTCCTTCATCTCATTGCTTCCATCTGGGGTAATTTTCCACCTACCTGAAGAACTCTCTTCATAGTTCCTTTAGTGTGGATATGCTGGTGATGAATTCTTGTTAAGTTTTTGTACGTCTGAAAATGCCTATATTCTACCTTTATTTTTGCTTGATATAAATTTATAGGTTGGCAGTTACTGTCTTTAAACGTTTTGAAGGTATCATTCCACTGTCTTCAGATTTCCGTATCTTCTGCAAAGTCAAGTGTCAGTTGCTCCTCTGAAGGTAATGTATCTTTTTCTTCCTCTGGCTAATTATAAGACTTGCTTTGGTTTTTAGCAATTTTTCCTCTTTCTCTCTTTTTAAATTTTATTTAGGTATGTAGAGATTCTTAAATCTGTGGCTTGACAGCTTTCATCAGTTTAGAAGATCTCTGCTGTTATCTCTTTAAATACTGCTTCTGATCTATACTTTCTCCTCTCTTTCTGAGACTCCAATTACAGGCATTTAGGACTTCAGTAGTGTCCCATCTGCCTCTTATGTGTCTTTCTCTCCCTTCCCCTTCTCCCCTGTCTCTGTGACTCAGTATGCACACTTTCTTCTTAGCTATCTTCCAGGTCACTGTGCTAGTTTTCTGAACATATTAATCAATGTTAATCATGAAGTCCAAGTCTGATAACCTTGATATCTGGATCTTCTGTGGGAGTCCTGTTTTTACTCTTGATTTTCAGTCTTTTCTATGCCTGCGTTTTGACTGAATGTTAGTCACTGCATGTGAAACATGTGGAGATAATCTGAGGTTCTGGATGATGTCATCTTCCTCTAGAAAGTATTTACTTCTGCTTCTGACAAGCACGTAAGAATAGAGGTGAATCACTTTAATCTATTTCAGCCAATTAAAACCTAAGTTTTAGTTTTGGTGAGGGTTGGATTTCAGCATCATCCTTACATCCACCATTACTCCCAGGGTAAAACTTTTGCCACAGGTTCGTGGGGGGCGGCGGGGGAGTGACCAAAAGTTTGAGATGTAGGCCAGGGTCCTTCCCCGTCACTCTCAACTCCCTTCTGTGCCTCCAGCCTCCCAAGTCCACTCAACAGTCTATTTAGCTTCTCAATCTGTTTTCTGCTCAGCTTTTCAGTCAGAATTTTTGAGCTGGCAAGTGCCTCTGAGGGGTCATGTGGTACCAAATGTTTCATCTGCCTCTTTAGACCTCCCTTCTTTCGGGATTCTTGGCCCTTCAAAGTCCTCAATGCCCTGTCATCTCCAATGCCTTCAAATAGCTGTTTTTTATATTTGACCTAACTTTTTTAGTTCTTGGCAGGGTTGGTCGGATATAGCTGGTCTGTCTTAGTCAGAAGCAGAAGTCTCAAAAGATAATGAAGTTTACTCAATGACTTTCCAGGTAGCAATCAAGATCATTCTCACTTGATCTACTACTAGTAGTAGAATATTAAGAGTTCTTTGCATTCCCAAGATAAACTGTACTTTCTGTTACTACTCTACTGACTTAATATGCTGCTATTACATTTGTCTCAAATTCTCTTTAGAAAGTAATTTTAAAGAAATAATACTAATACTGATGAATTATACTTTCTGGTAAATTATTGAAGATTGTCAGATTATCTGACAAAAATCTATAGTTATCTTTGTTATCATTTTCATCTTCTTGATATTATAATTATGCTAGCTTCATAAGGTAAACCAAATAGCTTTCCCTCTTTTTAAAGTTGAGACAATATACACAATAAATATAAAAGTATGGAAGAATTAATTTTTATTAACATCTGAAAAGAAGTAACTTTTTGAAGATAAATTCTTTTATAATTAAAATTCCTTCCCTGTTCTATTCAGGTTACCTGCATTCTCAAAAGGTTCTGTGATAACTTAAAAAGTTAAATCCCTTCCCAGCACAAAGCTAAGGCTCAATAAATGTTGTTTCCTTCTGACCTAAGAGTTGTGTTCTGTTTCGCACTAGGTCATCAATATCTACTATTTTTTAGTCAGGGAGTTGCTTTTCATTACCCAAAGTTTAAAAATTACTGGAGATTACAGATCTAGGAAAGCTCTTAGTGGTCTTGGGATGGAGTATTATTGCTCATTCTACTCTCATTGCCAGAAAGCTCATCGAACTTTGGAGATAGTTGGTACCAGTAGATGTCAGTAATCTAATAGATGTGAAGATATAGTTATTCAGTCAATCAAGCAGTATTTACTGAATGGCTACTATGTATAAGTCAATAAGTTTTATAAAAATGAAAAGAGTTAAACGTGGATCCTGTCTTCAAGGAGTTTATAATCTAACAGATTAAAGAAAAAAATATACACATATACAACCAACATAAAAGGTAGAAAGTCGAACTATCATAAGATACATATCAACTGGAAACACTGTCATACAATGAAAACAGTCTGTCCGCCACAAAGCAACATGTTAAGCACTCTATTTTTTCTCTCTCTAATGTACTTCAAAAATGAAGGGAAAACCAAGCTTTATATACGTGACTAAGTGTGTATTTCTTAGGTATCTGATCTTACTGAATAAAGCTTTACTACATTATGATAATTAAATGCCACAGGAGGCCGATTTGAAACTTGACTGGGGCTTCTCTGTGTGAATACAGTAAATTAAACTGACAATATGATCATCACAAGAACAAATCCTAATAGTCTACAAAGAATACAAATTCAATCTCCATCCCACATCTTTTGCTCAAGCAGTAATTTTATATGCCAGCATTTATGGATGTTTTCAGGGTAAAACAGCCCTCCTCCCACACCTTAAAAATCACACCACAGTGATTACTATGGTCATGTCTATGATAGGGTTAAAATAATACCACTCTCTACACCTGAATCACTCCTTTCAAATTACAGTAATACACAAATTGATAATGACAGTGCATATGTGTGATACAATAGACTGTGCAGGGCTGAATACAGGGAATATAATGTGCACCTACAATGTCAAATTTATGCACTATCTCATTTAATTCATACAATTACCCTGTAGTAGGCATTATTATCCACTTCTTCCAGATGAACAAACAAAGGCTCAGAGAAACTAAAAAGTAAACCCAGAGTCACCCAGCTAGTAAGTGGCATTCCTAGAAATTTAACCCAGAATTGGGTAGATAATTCCCAAGACCACACTTACACAGGTAGTCTTCAAATGCTGGTTATCAGTTAATGAGAACAACAAAATGCATATATTTACATTAAAAACTTATATATACTTTATATAAAAATATCACTCAATAAATTTTGATATACATATACATTTGTGAAACCACCCCCACAATCAAAATAACTCTAAGATAATACCACAGAATGAGAAAAATAAGGATGATGCAGGACAATTTTCCTTAAGTTACACTCATTCAGTTTATAGCAATCTCATCTAAGACAGTACCCTTTCTACTTCCTTGCATGGAATGTCTTTTCTTTTATGAAGTAATGATAAGAGTGGATGGTGGTGGATTTACTCAAACGTTTTACATAGCAAGACTTAAGAGGGCAACCATATGTTGGCTCCCATTTCTGCTGCTGAAATTCTACATGTGTATGAGGTCCAAAAGTCTCCTAACCACAATGCTCTTCCATATTTTCAAAATAACAGATTTTACATACAAAAGGAAAAGTCTAAATAATATTCAGGAGATATTTACCTTCCTATAAAAATGACAAATATTTTAAAAACTTCTATGTGTTGCATTAAGCAAAATTATAAAGGAGGCACCCCTATTCCCTCCACACCACCTTCCAGTGGTCACCTGGTTTATGCTGCTTCTCATCCTGCACCAGTGCACTCTCCCACCAGTGCCACCAACATACTTCAACACCTAACCTCCATGGACATGCTCATCATCTTGACTGTGGGGATGGTTTCACAGATGCGTATGTGTATCAAAACTTATTGAGTGGTACACTTTAAATATGTGCTGTTTATTATGTGAGAGAAAAAAAAACTTTATAAAGATGCTTAAAAAATAACCTCATTGGGGTAGTAAGGAAGGGATTGAGCCTTGTACAGACATTATCACTGTCACTGCCTGGAGGCGTCTGTTCCCATGTCACCACTGCACTGTCACTGGCAACACATGAGTGGAAAAATTTTTCTCCTTCTCTTCAAGATTATATTTAAACTTTGCCAACGGAATATGCTCGTAAAAGTTCTAAGTCACTGGCGTTTCTTTGGTTAGTAGCAAGATAAATTTAAAAAATATGTTTGCTTGCTAATGTGTTTTATAAATTGTCTTTTTTTTCCTTTGCTTATTTACCTATGTCAAAAATAATAAAACTAGTTGTCTGCAAGACCTGGGTTTAAACCCAGGATTGTCTGGATCTTGAGGTAAGTCATACTACCTCTTTGGATCTCAGTTTTCTTCTCTCTAAACCCCATATATCTGTGAAACCTCATAGAACTAGTTTAAATAGTTTAATTAATTAAGACTTATTCTTGGAAACATAGCAGACAAATAAGATATAAGGCTGGTTAATAATACTGTTGTTGGTAATCCATTATCACCTTGACTATAAAGAACAATAACTAGCAATGGTAATATAAACTCAAAATAAAACCAAGCAAAAACTAGACACACAGAAAACAGTCCTCTTATTTTTAATACAAAGATGAAAATGTCTTATAGGTATATACATTTTAACATGCATCGAAGTCCTAAGAAATAGGGATAGGTTTTTCTCCTCTAAAGAAAAGATTCGTAGTAAATTTACAGAGTTGTAGGCTCACAACCATAATCCAGCTTCTGGACATTTTCATTACTCCCTGAAGATCCTTCATGCCATTTTGCAGCCAATCCCCATTCTTACTCTTAGCCCCCAGACAACCCATTAATATACTTTTGGATCCTATAGATTTACCCTTTGTCGAAATGTCATATAAATGAAATCTGGCTACTTCCACTTGGTAAGGTATTTTTGAGATTCACCCACACTGTAACATGTATTAAAAATGCATTTTTTTTAATGCTGAATAATATTCCACTGTATGTATATCCACATTTCTTCCATCCACTTACCAATTCAGTCATTTGAGTTGTTTTCAATTACTGGCTATTATGAACAACATTCATATTCATGGTTTGGGGTGAAGATATATTTTTACCTGTACTGGATAGATAACTTAGAAGCAGAACTACTGGGTCATACAGTAAACTTACGTTTACCTTTTTAAGAAATTGCCAAACTGCTTTCCAAAGCACCTGCACCAAGCAATCCCCTTAACACTGCTGTTAAGACATTTCCCATTCCTCCTCATCTCTGTCATTTCCTGTCCTTTAACTTATACCCATGCTAGTGGATTTGAAGTGGTATCCCATGATCTTCATTTTCATTTCCCAAATTGTCAAATGATGTTGAACACCTTATGTGCTTATTAGCAATTTGTGTACCTTCTCTGGTGAAATGTCTATTGAAATCTTTTGTCCGTTTTTAATTGGGTACTTTGTCCTATTATTACCAGAGCTGCTCTTTATATATTCTGAATATAAGTCCTTTATCAGCTATGATTTGCAAATATTTTCATCCACACAGTGAACTGGCTTTACGTGTTCTTAATGGTGTCTTTTGAAGCACAAAGTTCTTAATTTTGATGGTCTAATTTATCAACTTTTTTTCTTTTATAGATCATGCTTTTGGTGTTTTATCTACGAACTCTTTGTCTAGCCAAAGGTCATGAGGATTTTCTCCTTCATTTTTCTAATGGCTGTATAGTTTCAGTTCTTACATTTAAGTCTATGACCCATTTTGAGTTCATTTTTGCGTATGGTGTGAGATAAGGGTCTAAATCACCTTTTTTTAAACATGTGGTTATCCAATCCAAATGTCCCAGAACATTTATTGAAAAGACTCTCCGTCCCCACATTGAAATGCCTTGGCACCTTTGTCAAAAACTAGTTCATACAGTGAGAGAGGGGGCTCAAGATGGCGGCGTGAGTAGGGCAGCAGAAATCTCCTCCCAAAACCATATATATTTTTGAAAATACAACAAATACAACTATTCCTAAAAGAGAGAGACCAGAAGATACAGTACAACAGCCAGGCTACATCTACATCTGCGAGAACTCAGCAACTCACGAAAAGGGTAAGATACAAAGCCGTGCCCTGGCAGGACGCGAGCATTCCCCCACCCCAGCTCATCAGATGGAGGAAAAGAATCAAGAGTGGGGAGCGAGTGGAAGCACAGGACTGCTAAATAACCAGCCCCAGTAATCTGCACCGGGACCACAGACACACATTGAATGGTGTACTGGATATCAGAGAAACGGAAAAGTAAATCCAAGATGGGGAGTGCGAGTGGGTCCCCACAGCTGGCTCCCCTGGGACAAAAGAAAAAAACGGGCGCTTTTTAAAAGTCTTAAAGGGACAAGGGCTCAACAGCTGGACAAAATCGTCCCAGCACACTCAGCCCAGGCTGGGAATCTTGAGGAACTTCAGGCTCCCTAACCCCGTGGAGGGTAACACAGCCCTGAAGCCCCTCACGGTGATAAGCAGCGGGTAATTCATTTCCCCGGATGGCCCTGCAAGCAAACCAGCTGACCTGCCAGAGCTGCGGAGCAGCCGGAGAACAGCCCTGCCCACAGCAACCACACAGTCTCCTCCCAGTGCGCAGCTAACTGGGACAGACAGAGGAAGCCAGAGCAAGGTCTGGAAGGCAGAAAGAGGCGCCATTCTAGCAGGAGAACACACCAGGCAGGGCTGCAAACCCCTGCAGGGCTCTAGGCTATCCTGAGGGCTGCCTCGCCCACGGCAGCTCAGGGGATTAACCCAGAGACTGCTCCGGGTTGTGTGGGTAGATGGCACAGGCAGCGGAAGCCGAAACAAGGTCCGGAAGGCACGAAGGGGCACATTCTCAGAGGAGAACACACCGAAGCAGCTGTGACCCCCACCCCGCAGTGCGCTAGGCTATCCTGAGGGCCACCCTGCCCACAGCAGCTCAGATTACCCAGAGACCGCTCCCAGTGTGCAGGTAGATGGCACAGGCAGCGGAGAAGGGCAAGGCAACCAACAAGCAGGAAGGGACTTTGTTCTCCCAGCTGACACATGCGCCATCTGCCTGTGACCACTTCTATCACCATGAAAAGGTAGAATAATCTGATCCAGTCAAAATTCACTCAGACAATCCCAGAGAGAGGGCCTGGTGAGATAGACATAACCAATCTTCCTGTAAAATAATTCAAAATAAGTCATAACCATGCTGATGGACCTGAAGAGAAATATGCAAGAGCTAGGGGATGAAGTCTGGAGGGAGATAACAGAAATGAAAGAATCAATAGAAGGTCTTAAGAGCAGACTGGACAAGGTGCAAGAGACTGTCAATGGAATAGAAATCAGAGAACAGGAATACAGAGAAGCTGAGGCAGAGAGAGATAAAAGGATCTCTAGGAATGAAAGAATATTAAGAGAACTGTGTGACCAACCCAAACGGAACAATATTCGCATTTTAGGGGTCCCAGAAGAAGAAGAGAGAGAAAAAGGAATAGAGAGTGTCTTTGAAGAAATAATTGCTGAAAACTTCCCCAAGCTGGGGAAGGAAATAGTCTCTCAGACCATGGAAATCCACAGATCTCCCAACCCAAGGGACCCAAGGAGGACAACACCAAGACATATAATAATTAAAATGACAAAGATAAAAGACAAGGACAGAGTATTAAAGGCAGCCCGAGAGAGAAAAAAGATCACCTACAAAGGAAAACCCATCAGGCTGTCATCAGACTTCTCAACAGAAACCTTACAGGCCAGAAGAGAATGGCATGATATATTTAATGCAATGAAACAAAAGGGCCTCGAATCAAGAATATTGTATCCAGCACGATTATCATTTAAATTCGAGGGAGGGATTAAACAATTTCCAGACAATCAAAAGTTGAGAGAATTTACCTCCCACAAACCACCTCTACAGGATATTTTAAAGGGACTTCTCCAGATGGAAGCACTCCTAAGGCTAAATAGATGTCACCAGAGAAAATAAACTCACAGCAAAGAAAGCAGACCAACCAAATACTAACTAAAGGCAAAAAATAAAATCAACTATCCATAAAAGGAGTCAAAAGAAACACAAAAGAGTACAGAATAAAACACCTAACATAAAGAATGGAGGAGGAAGAAAAAGAAGGGAGAGAAATTAAGAATCATCAGACTGTGTTTATAATAGCTTAGTGAGAGAGTTAAGTTAGACAGTTATATAGTAAAAAAGCTACCCTTGAACTTTTGGTAATAACCACAAATCTAAAGCCTACAATGGCAATAAGTAAATATCTATCGATAATCACCCTAATGTAAATGGACTCAATGCACCAATCAAAAGACACAGGGTAACAGAATGGATAAAAAAGCAAGACCCATCTATATGCTGCTTATAAGAGACTCACCTCAAACCCAAAGACATACACAGACTAAAAGTGAAGGGATGGAAAAAGATATTTCATGCAAACAATAGGGAGAAAAAAAGCAGGTATTGCAGTACTTGTATCAGACAAAATAGACTTCAAAACAAAGAAAGTAACAAGAGACAAAGAAGGACATTACATAATGCTAAAGGGGGCAGTCCAACAAGAGGATATAACCATTATAAATATCTATGCACCCAACACAGGAGCACCGACATATGTGAAACAAATACTAACAGAATTAGAGGAGGAAATAGAATACAATGCATTCATTTTAGGAGACTTCAACACACCACTCACTCCAAAGGACAGATCAACCAGACAGAAAATAAGTAAGGACATAGAGACACTGAACAATACACTAGAACAGATGGACCTAATAGACATCTAGAGAACTCTACACCCAAAAGCAGCAGATAGACATTCTTCTCAAGTGCATATGGAGCATTTTCAAGAATAGACCACATACTAGACCACAAAGAGCCTCAGTAAATTCAAAAATATTGAAATTCTACCAACCAACTTATCAGATCACAAAGGTATAAAACTAGAAATAAATTGTACAAAGAAAACAAAAAGGCCCACAAACACATGGAGGCTTAACAACATGCTCCTAAATAATCAATGGATCAATGACCAAATTAAAACAGAAATTAAGCAATATATGGAGACAAATGACGACAGCAGCACAAAGCCCCAACTTCTGTGGGGCACAGTGAAGGCAGTTCTAAGAGGAAAGTATATTGCAATCCAGGCCTATTGAAAGAGGGAAGAGCATTCCCAAATGAACAGTCTAAAGACACAATTATTGAAACTGGAAAAAGAAGAACAAATGAGGCCCAAATTCAGCAGAAGGAGGGACATAATAAAGATCAAAGAGGAAATAAATAAAATTGAGAAGAATAAAATAATAGAAAAAAAATCAATGAAACCAAGAGCTGGTTCTTTGAGAAAATAAACAAAATAGATAAAGCCCTAGCCAGACTTATTAAGAGAAAGAGAATCTACACACATACACAGAATCAGAAATGAGAAAGGAAAAATCATGACAGACACCACAGAAATATGAAGAATTTATTACAGAATACTATGAAAATCTATATGCTAACAAGCTGGAAAACCTAGAAGAAATGGACAACTTCCTAGAAAAATACAACCTTCCAAGACTGACCAAGAAACAGAAAATCTAAACAGACCAATTACCAGCAACGAAACTGAATCGGTAATCAAAAAACTACCCAAGAACAAAACTCCTGGGCCAGATGGAATCACTGCTGAATTTTATCAGACATATAGGGAAGACATAATACCCATTCTCCTTAAAGTTTTCCAAAAAATAGAAGAGGAGGGAATACTTACAAACCAGCATCTGGTTTCTATGAAACCAGCATCACTCTAATACCAAAACCAGGCAAAGACCCCACAAAAACAGAAAATTACAGACCAATATCCCTGATGAACGTAGATGCAAAAATACTCAGCAAAATATTAGCAAACCGAATTCAAAAATACATCAAGAGGATCATACACCATGATCAAGTGGGATTCATCTCAGGGATGCAAGGATGGTACAACATTCGAAAATCCATCAACATCATCCACCACATCAACAAAAAGAAGAACAAAAACTGCATGATCATCTCCATAGATGCTGAAAAAGCATTTGACAAAATTCAACATCCATTCATGATAAAAACTCTCAACAAAATGGGTACAGATGGCAAGTACCTCAACATAATATAGGCCATATATGACAAACCCACAGCCAACATCATACTTAACAGCGAGAAGCTGAAAGCTTTTCACCTAAGATCGGGAACAAGACAGGGATGCCCACTCTCCCCACTGCTATTTAACATAGTACTGGAGGTCCTAGCCACGGCAATCATACAAAACAAAGAAATACAAGGCATGCAGATTGGTAAAGAGTCAAACTGTCACTGTTTGCAGATGATATGATATTGTACATAAAAAACCCTAAAGACTCCACTCTAAAACTACTAGAACTAATATCTGAATTCAGCAAAGTTGCAGGATACAAAATTAACACACAGAAATCTGTTGCTTTCCTATACACTAACGATGAACTAGCAGAAAGAGAAATCAAGAAAACAATTCCATTCACAATTGCATCAAAAAGAATAAAATACTTAGGAATAAACCTAACCAAAGAAGTGAAAGACCTATATCCTGAAAACTACAAGGCACTCTTAAGAGAAATTAAAGAGGACATTAACAAATGCAAACTCATTCCATGCTCTTGGCTAAGAAGAATTAATATTGTCAAAATATAATGTCAATATATCCTACCTAAAGCAATCTACAGATTCAATGCAATCCCTATCAAAACACCAACAGTATTCTTCAACAAACTGGAACAAATAGTTCTAAAATTCATATGGAACCACAGAAGACCCTGAATAGCCAAAGAAATCCTGAGAAGGAAGAATAAAGCAGGGGGAATCTCACTTCCCAACTTCAAGCTCTACTACAAAGCCACAGTAATCAAGACAATTTGGTACTGGCCCAAGAACAGACCCACAGACCAGTGGAACAGAATAGAGAGTCCAGATATTAACCCGAACATATATGGTCAATTAATATATGATAAAGGAGCCATGGGGAAATGACAGCCTCTTCAACAGCTGGTGTTGGCAAAACAAGACAGCTGCATGTAAGAGAATGAAACTGGATCATTGTCTAACCCCATACACAAAAGTAAATTCGAAATGGATCAAAGACCTGAATGTAAGTCATGAAACCATAAAACTCTTGGAAAAAAACATAGGCCAAAATCTCTTGGACATAAACATGAGCAACTTCTTGATGAACATTATCTCCCCAGGCAAGGGAAACAAAACCAAAAATGAGCAAGTGGGACTATATCAAGCTGAAACGCTTCTGTACAGCAAAGGACACCATCAAAAGAACAAAAAGACATCCTACAGTATGGGAGAATATATTCATGACACATCCGATAAAGGGTTGACATCCAAAATATATAAAGAGCTCACACACCTCAACAAACAAAAAGCAAAGAATTCAATTAAAAAATGGACAGAGGATCTGAACAGACACTTCTCCAAAGAAATTCAGATGGCCAACAGGCACATGAAATGATGTTCCACATTGCTAATCATCAGAGAAATGCAAATTAAAACCACAATGAGATACCTCACCAGTTAGGATGGCCACCATCCAAACGACAAACAACAAATGTTGGCGAGTATGTGGAGAAAGGGGAACCCTCCTACACTGCTGGTGGGAATGTAAATTAGTTCAACCATTGTGGAAAGTAGTATGGAGGTTCCTCAAAAAACTCAAAATAGAAATACCATTTGACCCAGGAATTCCACTCCTAGGAATTTATTTACCCTAAGGCAGGAGCACAGTTTGAAAAAGACATATGCACCCCTTTGTTTATCGCAGCACTATTTACAATAGTCAAGAAATGGAAGCAACCTAAGTGTCTGTCCATCAGTAGATGAATGGATAAAGAAGATGTGGTACATATACATACACAATGGAATATTATTTGGCCATAAGAAGAAAACAAATCCTACCATTTGCAACAACATGGATGGAATTAGAGGGTATTATGCTCAGTGAAATAAACCAGGTAGAAGAAAACAAGTATCAAATGATTTCACTCATACGTGGAGTATAAGGACAAAGAAAAAAACTGAAGGAACAAAACAGCAGCAGACTCACAGAACCCAAAGATGGACTAACAGTTACCAAAGGGAAAGGGACTGGGGAGGATGGGTGGGAAGGGAGGGACAAGGGGGAAAAAGGGGCATTACGATTATCAGACATAATGTAGGAGGAAGCACAGGGAGGGCTGTACAACACAAAGAAGACAAGTAGTGACTCTATAACATCTTACTATGCTAATGGACAGTGACTGTAATGGGGTATGTGGTGGGGACTTGATGATGGGGGGAGTCTAGTAACTATAATGTTGCTCGTGTAATTGTAGATTAATGATACCAAAAAAAAAAAACAAAACAGTTCACCATAAATGTAAAGGCTTATTTCTGAACACTCAATTCTGCTCCACTTGACTATATGTCTGTCCGTATGCCAGTACCACTGTTTGAATTGCTTTGGCTTTACATATATTCTTAAATTGGGAATTTTAAGTCTGTTAACTTTGTTATCTGTCAAAATCATTTTGGCTAGTCTTAAGTCTTTTGCATTTTCATAAACATTTTAGAAAGTTTGTCAGTTTCTGCAAAAAAAAAATCCTTCTAGGATTTTGATAGGACTGCACTGAATATGCACATCAGTTCACAATCGTTACATTAACAATATTATGTCCTCCCATCCACTGACACAAAATGTCTTGCTAACTATTTAGTTTCTTTCATCTCTCTAGGCAATATTTTGCAGTTTTTTCAGTGTAAACAGTCTTTCACTTCTTTTATTAAATTTATTCTCAAATATTTAATTATTTTTGATACTATAGTGAATGAAATTGTTTTAATCTCATTTTCAAATTGTTTACTGCTAGTTACCGAATACAAATGAATCTATTTATCTATATATGAAGTCATGTCATCTCTGGACCAGAGCAGCTAGTTTTACTTCTCCCTTTCCAATCTAGATGTCTTTTATGTCTTCCTTTTACCTGATTACACAGGTTAGAATGGAATCCCCAGTATAATGTGAACAGAGGTGAAGAGAATGGACATTCTTACCTTGTTCCTGACTTCTGGGAAAAGTCATTTCGTCATTCCCACTTAAGCACAAGATTAACTTCCTGTGTTTTGTATGTTTTTTCCAATATGCTCTCTATCAAGTTGAAGACGTTCCCTTCTATACCTAGTTTTTAGCTGTGAGCTTTTATCATGAATCAGTGTTGGATTCTGTCAAATGTTTTTTCTGTATCTACTGAGATGCTCATGTGGTTTTTGTCTTTTATTCTATCAATTTGGTATTTCACATTAGGTGATTTTAGGATGTTAACCCAAACCTGCAGTCCTGGGATAAATCCCACTTGATCATAATCCTTTTTATATGTTGCTGAACTTGGCTTCCTAATATATGACTCAAGTTTTTTGTGTTTACATTTATGAGAGCTATTGGGCTGTAGTTTTATTTTCTTGTAATTTCTTTGGCTTTAATATCATGGCAATATTGGCCTCACAGAAATCAGCTGGAAAGCATTTCCTTCTCCCTTTTCTTCTGGAAATATTTGTGAAGACTTGGTAGTAGTTCTTTATGTGTTTGACAGAATTCACCAGTGAAGCCAAGATGACCAGGGCTTTTCTTTGGGTTAAGATTTTTAATTATCAATTCAATTTCTTTACTTGTTATATGTCCATTCAGACTTTTCATTCTTCCTGAGTCAGTTCTGGTAATAAGTCCATTTCTAGGATTTTATCTATTTTATCTAAGCTTTCTAATTTGTTAGCATAAATTTATTCACAGTATCTACTTACTTTCTTTAAGGCCAGTACTCATGTCTCCTCTTTCATTCTTGATTTTGGTAATTTGTATCTTTTCAGTTTTTCTCAGTCAATGTAGCTACATGTTTGTCAATTTTGTTCTTTTCAATTAGCCAGTTTTTAGTTTTACTGACCTACTCTACTGTTTCATTCTATATTGAATTTTCTACCTCACTGATTTCCATTCTAATCTTTGTTTCCTTCCTTTTGCTTGCTATTGGTTTAGCTTATTCCTCACTTTCTGGATTCATAAGGTGAAAGCTTAAATTATTGAATCGAGATCTTTCTCCTTTTCTAAATAAAAACATTGAAAGCTATAAATTTCCCTCTTAGTAAAGTTTGGCTGCATCACATGAATTTTGTATGTTATGTTTTCTTTCTTAAATTCAGTTCAAAATATTTTGACTTTCCCTTGAAATCTCTTCCTTGGCCCATGGGTTATTTATAAATCTCTTGTTTAATTTCTTATGGATTTTACATGGAGAGAAAGGGGAGTTAAGGAGCAACTCCAAAGTTTTCAACTGGACAACAAGGATGGAGTGTTCTCCAGTAAGAAGGGGAGGAGTACGAGCAGTGTGGATGTGGGGCAAGGGCAGGAGTTCAGACGGGGAGCCATGAGATGGAAATGACCATGAGACAGTCATGTGGAGATGTGGAGAAGGCAACTGAGCATGCAAATACTGAGTCTGGGGAGCAGTCCAGGCTGGCAATACAAAACTTAGGAGTCTTCAGGGCATGTGTGGTATTTAAAGTCACAGGTCTGAATGAGGTCACCAGAGGCTTGAATACAGACAGAGAAATTTTACATGAGTGAAGTTAGAGATGATTTAATTAAGGAGACTGGTGTCATGGTAGGTATGTTAGGACATTTAGAATTTGATCTGGCAAGGAGAGAAGTCAATGCAAGCACTATAAGCCATGGATGTGAAATAAATGTTATTACATGGTAACATGTCATATCCATAACTAATTGAAGTGTTAATAATAACAGGATAATGATATCAAGAGATCTAGGCCTCCAAATAAACAGAAATTTTACAATATGGATATGTTAATGTCAGGCTTACTGTGTATGTGTTTACTAAAATTATAACATCCTTAAAATGTCCCTGTTACTAAAACAAGATCCTTTTTTGTACATCCATATGCCTCTCTACCAATCTCAGTCCCTGAACATACATCTCTCCTGAAAACTGTGGAACCAAAATGAAGTACAACTGTCACCCTTCCAACCACAGAGCCAAATGATGAAACTAAAGGTAATGTCCTTATTCCAAAGCAAATGTCTGAATCTCCTTACACATCTACAAGGGTTCACAACACTCCATGCCTTCAAACTTTATGTGTTGAAGAACCAGAAGAAAGATAAAATACAGAAGAAAAATGGGTCAAGTTAGGGAAATTGCTTTCCAACTGAGATTTGATATTGAATAGGAAGCAGCTGAATTAGAGAGAGGAAAGACAGTTATCACCCATTCATATGCTGCTTTCATGTATCAAAGGCAGCTTACTTCTAGCTTACCCCCTTAACTAAAGCATCCCAGTTTCAAGGTGACACAGATTTTTACAGAAATGTCTTCCCACTTTTTATAATTTGGATCAAAACTAGAATCCTTTTAAATGGGCTTAACATTTTTTGTAATGTTCATTTTCAAATAACGCTTCAAGAAAAACCTGCTGCTGTGGCAGAAAAAGAAAATGCATGAGATCAATGTTTGTCTCAAGGACATGCTCCTGCCTAAGCTGCATTCTAGATACCAAAGTTAAAAATCAGGGAGAAAAGAGAATTTACTATCAGGTTTTTCAAATATAAGTAACATTTCTTACAAACACATCAAAGTTAGTTTTCTCTTAATATATTTTCAGAGCCCCAAATGACAATACTAGGGGCTATGAACCCATTAGACAGGTTATGTTACACTTGATAGAGTTTTTAATTAAAAAATAACATCAGATGCCACAACTCTCTTAGATCTTTAAAAAATGAAAATCACTGTCCGTCTGAATGAGGTGGAACAACAAACAGAACAGTTGGGAGCTTGCTCACTGCTATGAGGTGGGCCTGACCACTCCCAGCTGCCTCCATTTCCTCATCTACTGATGAGAAAAGACGAGATATTAAGCACTCTGTACTAGGCACATGATAAGCACTCAGAAAATTACAGCTATTATAAAGTTCAGAATCCTTTCTCCAGCTGTGAATTTATATCTTTAAAGCAAACTGGCTTAGCAACATAACAATACATGGAAATGAAAAAAAGAGTAGACTGTTCACCCTATTGCCTTAAACCAGGCCTCTACTCCCTTCTCTAAAGTGAGAAGTCTCAGGGGAGAAAATGTAAAAAAAAAAAAAAAAAAAATTATGAACATGAAAAGAATGAATGAAGAAATGGGGGAAAAGATCATGGGAAAGACAAATGAACAGAAGAAAAACTTTCAAGTGATCTTAAAGTTTGAATTCTGAAATCACTGTCCACCAGTTTGAGATTTAGTTGGAAAATCACAAGCTAAAGAGAAAAACTATTTTCTTAGGCCATGGATCTACAAAATAAAAAATCTGCCATCAATGGTTAAACAGGCATGAGTGTCAGCTAATAAATAACCAAATCTAATAATTTCGCTAAAGGAGTACTTAAATTATGAGTCAACATAAATTGATTTCAAGGAAAAAGATTTTGACAATATCCTTTTAAAATTCTATCTGATTTCCAAGAGTCCCCCTAGAGGAGATAGAATAACAGGCTTAAGATATGGCAACCAGACACCTTGGATTGGCCAGAATGATCTCAGTAGTAGGGATACTCATTTTTCCAGTGGGCTAGTATCTGAAGATAGTCACCAGATCTGTGAAAGGCAAACCAATTAATTTTTTTGTAATTCACCTATCATGACTGAAATTCAAACATGTGTCAGAAATGGCACACATTATTTCTTCATAATTTGGTCGGTGGTACTTACTGGCAGTGCCTAGGGTTCTCAGGGATAAGAAACTGTTCATTCCTATGGGTACAGAAAACATGGTGCAAGGCATCCCACTGGGGGGCTGCTAAGACAGACTCATCCACAAAACTCCTCACACCTGCAGGTACATCCACACCTGCTGGGCTGACTAGCTGAAGATAGGGTTGGTCACTATCCCAGAAAGACTAAAAAAAACCAGAGGAAACTATTCATCAACCTTTCCCTTCCCTCTACCATCATTTGTGGAAGCAGTATCTCTGAAGAAAGAGATGATTCAAAACAAAACTGAAAATGTTTACCTTCACATCCACAAAATACTACAGATATTACAAACATGTTATTATCCCTACTATGAAGTAACTCAAAATCCAGGACAGAAATGATTGATGATAAAGAAGGCTTTTCTGCAAAGCACTAATCTGTAAAGGACTATGCTGGGGTTTCAGATTGTGCTCATCAATTAAAAACAAACCCCAAAACACAGAGGTATGCCTGTGGCTGAGATTCGAATTCATTACCTGACTGGGGTAAAAAAATGTTTTTGTCTGTTTTAAAGCTTCCCCACCCCACTCTGCAGGAACAAAAAAAGAATCTATTATCATTTAAGTTTAGGGAATCTTGTTAAATTTATTTAACCTTCAAAAAGTTCTAGTAACTTCAACACAGCTGCTATGAACACTGACACACTATTTATGTTATTATCTGATCTTACATTTTCTAGAAATATTGAAGATCTGTTTCTCTCTTTTCTATATAGTTTTCACATCTAGAAATTTTACGATGTATCTGGGACTGTTACATAAAGTCTGAGTTAATATTTTTTTATGAGTAAGGTACTAAGAAAACTCGATTTTGTTGAGAGTATTCACCATAATTAACAGCAGAACCCTATTATTACATGGCTCATTACATACTGGGATTTATGCTGTGAGTCAAATCTCTATCCCAGAATCTCACAGAATAAACTTCTAAAACTGCTATCTTAATGTGTCATCTTTCCCCAATAAGCATTTTAAAAGGACCCACTCTATGTATTTAACCAAAAATTTTAACATTAGCTGCTTTATTTAATTTAAAGCCTTTCTGGAACATTCCACGGAGAGTAGGGAGCACTATGTGTATGACCTCTCGACTCATTTCTTCCAATCAATAGCCCACACCACTCATTCTGCATTATTTCGTCCTGCTGATTCTTCCTAACACCTTTCCTAACACCCTACCATCATGCTTGTCCAAGCTTGCATTACCTTACCTGGACAACTGTGACAGCCACAGTTTTCAGGCTTCCAATTTCCCAACCATCTGCTGTATGTCACCTCAAAGAAAGTTTCTAACCTACCATTTGGTTCATGTCATGCCCATTAACAACCATCAGTAGTGCCTAAATGGAGGTTCTACCCACACAGGCCCTTACTGCCAACACAAAACTTTCACTTACAGTAAGCCCTCAGTGTTCATTTTCTCAATAAAAATACCGAGTCCCAGGTGCTATGTTTGGCACTTTCCAAAATGCTCCCCTAACATGGTTTGCCCGTTTGTTTCTTTCAATCCAGTGAAATTCTATCAACCTTCCAGGACCTGGCAAGAAGTCTTGCCCGACGACTGTGACCCATGGGTCCTCTCCCGCTTCAGAATGAAGAGGCACTCTTTTTCTGCATTCCCAAAGTCTGTTCCACTGAACTAAAAGGTGGCGTGAAAGGAAAACCATGTTTGGTAGTCAGTCGGTCTGGGGAAGACTGAGTTAACAAAGGTCAACAGTTCTGCTGCTGCTGGGCTTATCCAAGTGCCCAGTGTGTTGATATGCATCTCCATGAGGGGAGGTATGGTATACAGCTTATAATTATGTTACCATAGATTTTTGTTAACTGAAGGAAGCTTCACAACATTTAATTGCTATCTCAGTTTTTGTTTTGTTTTGTTTTGTTTTGTTTGGTGCCTATCTCTCTCACCGAGTGGCATAAATCCAGGAGGACAGGGAAATGTTGGTCTTTACTGTGGCCACTGCACAGAGGGAGTATTAAGTTTTTGTGGAGTATAGGAAGGAATGATGTGACCAGGCTGGGGATTTAGAAGGCAGCACAGGGGAATGCTAAAGAGCTCAGACCTTGGCATCAGAGCACCTAGGCACACACTATCAAGACTCTGACTTTGGGCAAATTATTCAACAGCCATCAGCCTCAGCTTCCCCATCTAGAAGTTCGGGGATACCTTACCAGTTGCTATTAAGGAATGGATAACACACATAGAGTGCCAAAAGTATTCAGTTAATATACACAGATGGGTTGGTGGGACACAGACTAGAGAGACTAATTAAAAAGCTATTCAAATAATCCAAGTTATTTATCCATGTGTGAAGGCTCTCAAGTGGACTGACTGCCTGAGTTTAAATTCTGGCTTTACCTCCTACAAGCTGTAGGATCTTGTAGAAATTGCTTCCTTCTATGTCCTCCCTTTCCTTATCTGTAAAATGGGAAGAAGGAAAGCAATCACTTTCCCGGGGTGTTGTAAGGATTAAATAAGAAAATACTCTCGTCCTTGGGCACACTCTCACATAGCAAATGCCGAAATATTTGCGGTACCTATTTGAAGACTATTTTTAAATGGAGATCTGGTTAACTAAGGATGCTTTCTACCTACCTCCTCTCCCCAAGTCTCAACTGTCCTCAGCTAACACGAATGTACTTGCTTCCACATAGCCAGCACTTTCTTCCTTCAACTCACTTCCCTACCCAAAAAGCTGTGTAAAACATCTGCCCCCTGAAAAACAGAGCCTATCAATTTCCCTTCCTACACTTCCCTTCCCCCTCTGCACTACATACTTCATATATACAGTGTGAGAAAACTTAACACAATCCGAGCAATAATTCCGCATCTCCCTTGTAATTTCTCAACAACTCTGTTCAAATCTTTTCACAGCACAGCGGCTGGGAAGGCGATAAGCTATGCCTACACTGCCATTTCCTGAGTTCAGATCTTCACTTTAATTCCCGGTTGCTATTTTAACTTAGATTTCCCTGCTTATTAAAAGAGTTATTAAAAAGAAATTATCTTTGGAAATAAAAACTACACAATATCTTTGCCAGGCTCAACCCAAGCAACTGATTTTAGTTGTCAGAGATTTCTTACTCTTAATAAGCTAAGCTGTACACATTAAATGAATCCAACAAGGCACAGATTCCCAGTAACCACCTTGGCGTGAATTTGTGTTTGGCACTAGCCAGACTGCATGCACGTAAGGAACTCAACACAGACAGGGGTTATCCTGCTGAGAATAATTTGACTTGATATTGTGATACTGTAGGTTTGCAGTTCAGGCCTTTAAAGGAAAGACATTATGAAAACATTATAGAGTATTAATTTCTGAAATGTTTCAAGAAGAAAAACAAAGAGGGTCTAAAAAAAAGAGGTGTTCAGCTGTTTGTATTCTAGAGGGTCACAGGGGGTCATCTGGATTTATACAAACAGATACTGGTCACAGAAAATGCTGTAAACTTCTAATGGTGGTGAGATGACATATTTGCCCCCTTTTTCATATTTTTGTACATTAAAAAAAAATTCTGTCAAAAACAGTCTGTGAGGAAGTAAAGTGGGAACCAAGCCATGTCAGACCAATCAATCCAGGGGACTCTCTGGAGACAGATGACTCTTTGGGTCCTAGTGTATTGTGGCCCAAGTGGTTCAGTAATCCTATATGTCTTCAAGCAGGTCGCTCTCCAACAGGAAAGAAATGTAGGGACAAGGAGACAAATACAGAGAGGGAGACCATGGGACAGACAACTCTACTTATTTCCTAGAGAACAAATAGTTAGGTCCATCAGCCTAGAAGAGACATATTTCAGAAGCTATATTCTTGCCCATCCTTAATCATTACTATATCTTAGAAAACCAAAGTCCCACTGAGTAGCTGGAATCCAAAGAACCACATGGAATATTAAGAGTTCAAAATAGCAGTGAGCGCTGCTTTCCCAAGGCCATTCCCTCTGTTGTGGTTTGCAGCCATGGAGGGCTCAGGAGGGTGCGAACAACTATCTGTGTTCCAGCAGTGATGTTTTATGGCTGGATGCCCAGATTGTCTAGCTCTGCACACAGCTCTATAGTCTTTTGAGGGCTAGAGTTAGAATGCATTCGTGACCAAAAGCTCTCCATCTCTGCAATAGCCTCTTCATTCTCTGAAAGCCAAGAAAAGAATTAATTTTTAGCGAACTCCAAAAATGGCACAAAGGGTCTGAATTTTTAATTAAAATTAAAACCATGTTTTAATCATATGAAACCTTGTCGCATCTCAGTTGGACAATTTAAAAATAATTATTTTACTTTTCATTAAATAAGTAACAGTTCAAATGCATGATCTGAACATGAACACAACAGAAAACTTCTGGATTATGTTAATCAAGTTATTAAAACAAGTTGACTGGGCAAGGATTACACATTTCTTGGTTTCAATGTCACAGATACAATCATTACACAAGGTTTTATAGTTTCTTCTGACACGTAACCTTTTCCTGGAAAGTTGTATATAAGCTGAATGTTTATAATCAAGAACATCTTTACTGCATTAAAGTCTATTATCGTATACATTTTGTAAAGCAAACAATGACTGTATGATTATTTTAAAGTTCATTTGTAAAAATGTATGTAGTCATGATTAGACTGGCTTAAAGCAAGAAAATTTGTAAAATCTACCTGAAAAAAAAAAGCCAGTTCTCACTGGCATTCTGTTCTGCTCTCTACACTTAAATTTATGACATCTTCAAACAAAATTAACATGTTAACTGTCTTAATTAAGCAAATAAAATCCATTCACCTTCACTGTGAAACCAGTTACCATACAAAACAGACTGCAGCACCGATTCTCTTTCAAAAGATTTCTTTACAATTCATCTAAAACATCAGAAGGCCCTCTGAAATAAAGCTGGAATGCAAGATAAAACCTATTTGGTTGTCTCAAAATGACAGGGAAGAAGGAAAAACAATTTCAAAGAAAACAAGACAAAAAAAAAGCGAAGTTACCTGGTTCTTCCCTACCTACTAGAACCTTCCGTGCACTGCCTGCTCAGAGCTCTACCTCCTGCTCCCTCAATTCATCCTTCTCCTGGGTCCAAGGTCTTCTATAAACCTGTCCCTGTCCTCTCTCATGTTTTCCCCCTTCCCCAGCTTCAGCTGCTCTGGCTAAGTAATCTTTGCCTGCTGCATCCCCACGGCTTGATGATCTCCTGTGCTGCTCTGGTATGTGGAACAGCCTCAGAGTTCACAGCCAATCTATTCTCTTCCCTAGAAAATCTTCTTGCAGATCACTTTGCACAATAAACCCTGACTGAGTGGTAAATAAAACATAAGTATGCGATCTCATGGATCTAATTCCTACTAGGGAAACCCCAAAAGACCTATAAATAGTTTTTAAGATGTCTCTTAAGCCTTAAAATGTTATATAATGCCAAGGCATTCTATGTACCAAATCGAATAATGGGTAAATAAACTAATTTCTACTAAGTCTCTTTTTTTAATTTAAAATTTTAAAAAGCATCACTTTCTTGAGTCAAACAAAATTAAGTTTACATTCAGGACTTCACTGCCCTCACTTGGGAGTTAGGGAAGTAATGCAAACACTGCATTCTCAGCCAGCACTGTAAGAATTTTCTCTTGCATTTCTTCCCAACTGAAAGCTCTCCTCACTAAGGAAAAAGGCTGCTCCTCTGCTGCCCTGACCTCCTCCTTCGGCTTGGTTTTGGAAGTGAGCCAGATGACAGCATCTGGAAACGCACAGATTTATCTCAGTAAAGCCCGCTGGTTTAACAAAAAGGTGGTGGTGATGAGAAACACTGTAATTTAAAGTTTCCTATATTCCCCCAATGATTTAGTTATATTTTAATCATTGAGAGTCAAATGCAAGTTTACCCCACTCATAAGCAGCACTCTAATGCAACTATTTCTTCCAAAATCCCTGAGGCAACCAAGTATTAAACTTAATACTAAGTATAAACTGTTACAAAATAGTATTTGTCAGTGTTAAAACACAAGCCACTTGAAAAAAGAACAACAGAAGCTATAAGGAGGAAAATCTAAAATAAACATTTACACTTACCCTCAGGTGACCACTACAATATTTAAATGCCAGAATCCACAATGAAACATGTTCAGATTAAGGCTTGTGACAACCTCTGTGTCAACCTTATTTAATTTCATACCTTAATAGTAAAACAGAAGTACCTGTCAATAAGGTCTTTAATTTAGATAAGAAGCATAGAAGGCTTAGAATCAGGCTTTTAAAATTAGATCCTCCACTGGGAAGGCAGTACAGCAGAGACGACAAGTAGTAACTCTATAGCATCTTACTACACTGATGGACAGTGACTGCAGTGGGGTGTGGGGGGGACTTGATAACACGTGAATGTTGTAACCACAAGGTCGCTCATGTGAAACCTTCATAAGATTGTATATCAATGATACCATAATAAAAAACAAAACAAAACAAAAACTCTAGAGCCTCATCATAAAATCAAATCTGAACACATACATAATATCTGGGACCTGTAGATCCACTCTCCTCTACAGATATGCTAGCTTGATGACATTTTCTGTGTCACCATAAGTAAAATTTAACTTAGCCAATACTTTCACTATTACCATTTTCCGGGCTATCAATTTCTTATGACCTAACATGTTAAAGAAAAACACATTCTAAGAACCTCTATTCTCATGAAAATACAAATATTAAAAATTTTCGGTAGGAAAAAAGAGAACAGTCAATATAGGTAAACAAAGTAACTGCTATTCAGACCATTATTACCTTTTCCATTATTACCTTCTGTAAAAACCAACAATAAAATTGATTCATATAATATAACTGGGCTAGTCATCTGTAAAACCTCATTTTGCATCTTTTTTCCCCCAACAAAGCACCTAGGAGTGCCACGCTGAAAGATGTTCAAAGACCATCACCACCTCTGTGGTTCTGGAATAATGTAAATTTCTTCAAGGTGCCCCCTGCCAACCAGTTCTTCTGGCCTGGAGTTAAATTTATCCTTTATTCTTTTTTACATAGTACTGAAGGAAGTCGGGAATCTATGCACATAATCGTCAGCATCCGCCCCCCCTCCCCATTTCAAATAGGCCACCAATGTCCCCTGAGATCACTCAAGTCACATCTCCAGGGTCTCCACTCATCCCCATAATTACTCAATACTAAATGTAGAAAATAACTTGCATAAAATAAGCAAGTCAAATTACGTTCAGAGACTAGCAAACTCTACACAGTGATCAGAAACTGACCACCTATACCGGCCTCAGCACATCAGCGTGAATACCGGATACGGGAGAAAACCCAAACCTCGGCAACACAATGGACTGAACCAACTTGCAACTCCTTAAAGATGCTCAAGTTGGACATCTACAGAGCACCATTTTGAGTTCAGAATCTGTAGTTCATGCCTAGACATAACCGGGCAGACCACTCAAACGGAGGTTTAACCTGACAGGGGGCAAAGGTTCGAGACATTTTTACTCATTTTGTACAGACCCGCTGATACGGTCCAGAGCCTTAAAACGCAATGGGTGCAGCCAGGATCTGCGGCTCCTCCTCCCCCGACCCCCGCAGCATCCAAGCAGCGATCCTGCATCCTCACTGAGATTCCCAAAGCTCCGTGCAACCTGCAAGCGAAGGGCTTCTCTGCCCAGTTATCGCGCAAGGAACCCCTATATTTGCATCGGCACGTTTCAGTAGCTACGAATCAACTAATTAAATCTCATCCACAAGGTAAAGGTGCAAATGAGGCGTCGCTCGAGCAGAGGTGGAACTGAGGCGCTCGGGTTACGTGCTGCGCTAGCAAGGTAGCTGTGGCGCGGCTCCTTTTCCTCGTGCGCAATGCTCCGCAGTCTGCACACAGCCAGCAGCCCACCTGATTCCAGACCCGCAGAAGCCCGAGAGGCCCTTCACCCTCCCCCAGAGCGTGCCCCAGCTTCGTTCTTCCACCAGACAACAGCGCTGGAGGCCCGACATCCAAGACACTTCGGGCTCGTGCATGCCATCAGAAACGCAAAATCCCTGGGCGACTGCAGAGCGAGGACCCAATTCCAACAACTACATTAGTTTAAAACCCACATGTAGCCAATGTGTGGTCGCACCATCAGCTCCATTCACGCCGGCTCCGCTGCACACCCGGCACCACGAACCTCTCCCCGGGTGCACGCCCGCAGCGGCCCCGCGCCGCCAAGCTGCTCCTCCCGCCGCCCCGCGCCGCGCATCCCTTCCCGCCCGGACCCGCCGACCCCTCGCGCTCCGGGCCCGGCCGAACAAAGGCGACGCCGCTAGCTCGGCCAGCTGCTGCGGTCGGAGGCCAGTCCACACTCACCTGGGCTCCGTCCCCGTTGGCGGCGGCGGCTCCTCGGCGGGGCTCCGGCGATGCGGGCCTGGAGGCAGCGGCGGCAACAGCAACGACGACGACGACGACTCGGGCGGCCGCCCCGGGGCCTGCGGGGCGCTCGGGCGGCGGGGGCCCGTTCAGCGCCGGCGCCGCGGGCTCAGGTCCCGGCGCGGGAGGCGGCGGCGGCGCGGGCGGGTGGGCGGCGGCGCGCCCCGGCAGGTCCAGGTCCAGCCCCGGCGACGCCGCGACGGGCCCTCCTCCTCGCGCCCCCGGGCGGGACGGCGGCTCCGGCGCTGCCCGGGATCCGAGGCGGCGGCGGCGACGTTGGGCGCTCGGAGCTCGGCCGGTTTCGCTCCCTCCGCCTCCGGCTCGGGCGGGCCCGCGGCGGCGGCGGCAGGAGCGCGGCGGGCACGGGGACGGCCCTGTCAGGGACGGCGGGGAAGGCCGGGGTGGTGCTCAGGGCTGCGGGGCGGAGGGGCCGGCAGCGGCTGCTGCGGCTCCCGGGGCCGTCGCGCTGAGGTGCAGAGCTGCCACCGCGGCCATCTTGTTGCTCTAACTGACAAGAACCCCCCCTCCCCCCGCTCCATCCAGACGGGGCGCTCGCGCCCCCTTCCCCGCCCCGCGTTGGCCTCCAACAGGAAGTCGTCCCGGCCCCTGGCACGTGACTCCACCGTATCTGCATACCGGAGGGCCAATTGGCCAATCGGCGCTCCGCACCTGAGCTCCGCCCCCGCGCTCCCCTCCCCGGTCCATTGGCTCGTCCCGGTCAGGCCACGCCCTATCCTTCCCCCTTAATACCCGCCCGCGGTAGGACTACCCAGACCGCGCGGGGAACGCGCCTGAGTGCTAACGCTTGCTAGCTTATTCCAGTCGCGGCAGCTAACCCTCTGCTGGAATAGCGTAGAGATCTACGCGGCGTCCCTCCCCGCCTCTGGTGCTGCGGCTCCCGGCGGGACGGCGGGCGCGGCCCGGCCCCCTCGCGTCCGCTTGGTCCCCCTGGCCAGCAGCGCCCGGACCAGGGCTCTGCACGGTGTTTTCTCCCGGCGGCGCTTGCCCTGTACGCAACGGCGCCCGCACAAGCGCGCGGCCCGCGGGTGCCGCGCACACGCCCTGCGCCACCCCGCCGTGCACACACGCGCACGCGCGCCGGCCGGGGCGCTGAGCATCCTGCGCGCCGCCGTTCCCCGGGGAGAGCCCCGCTGCGAGCCCAGCAGGCGTCGCGTCGGGACTGCCCCCGGGACCTCCCCTGCGGAGCCCTTCGCGCCCACTCCCACCCCCGTCTCCGGTCCCCACGTTCGGTACCCGGCCGATGTCCTCCACCCCGCGTCCTTCTCCATATACGCTTGTCATTAATCGCGGGTACCGTCAGGAGCGATGTACAATTGAAAAGTCCCTTTTAACTTTACGTTCAAGTCGCGAGAAGATTCTGAAACCAAGAATCTCCGGCGTTTTCCTGAGGGGTCGCGGAGGCAGACCAGCTTTCTCCGTCCCACAGTGCAGGCTCGGCGGTACTGGAAGTTGGGGGTGTGAAGAGGCCGTTCCCTGTCTACGTGTCCCTATCTTGAAGAGCAGTTAATGACACACTACTTTTCGCAATGCAGTTTTGCCACCGCAAGTGTCAGGCTTTGAAACGTCTGTGGATGAAAGAGACAACAGAATACCGCTCTCGTTTCCCTAAAGGCCCCCTGAGCTCCGCGCACTCTTTTCGCTGCCATATTTAAGCCCTCCAGTGCTGTGTCCGCCGCCCTCCCCACCCCTCCTCCCCCAAAACCCACAACACTTAGAAGGATCTGAAGTCAGAGCGGGCTGACACAGGCTTCTCCGCCTTTTCTATTCAACGTTTTATTTACATTAGTTCTTAGCTGCAAAGCAACCTGAATCCCAGGTATTAATTAACATGTTCCAGGAGGGAGTGCAAAGTCATCTTCAAAATACGCAGCATCCTAATCAATGAGAAATCAGGTACCTCGGTGGACCAATCATTGTAATAAGCACAACTTGACCTTTTGGAAAACTGAACATAATTACATAATGGAGTATTTGTCCTTGATGTTGAATTGTGATTGTAACCTCTCAACTTCTGTCTTGTTCTTTTTACTATCCCCTCTCTCAGCTTAAACAAGGTAGAATAATCGTCTCCTCTATTAACCTTAGATGTAAACACATGGAGGAAAGGGAATGCTATACTGACCATATTTTCTGAACCAAAAATTAGACTCATGGTTTGACATGTGGACCTGTGGCAATAGAAAGAATAATTTGAATTTAGGGTTGACCCAGAAATGTTGAGGCAGACAATGGCCATGAGTTTGCAGGGCAGTGTCACTCACTGGCGGCTGTTTAGACTGAGTAATGTAAGAGTAAAGACCCCATAGTTGTAAAATGGGTAAGTGCATATTTGGGGTCTGTAATCCCCTTAACTGGCCCTGCCACTACCACCTCAGAACTAAGGTGTGAGTTAATAATCTAAAAAAATGGGCAAACCCCACAGAATTACACTTAAGAGGATTAATATTAAATGTAGCTCTCCTGTAAAAAAATTCTAGTTTTAGGTGACCACATGTTCAACATGGCTAAATGTACAAAATGGCTTAAAAAAAAAACCTACAAATTAACTTAAAATAGTGTCCAGTTCAACAGACTGTACTCTGAGCTGGTCAGATCCCACATGGAATTTCCTGGCCACTTCTGGGCACTGTGGTGTAAGAAAGAAAGCGGCAAACTTAAAATCTGTCTCGGAGACAGTATTCAGCAGGTGCTGAAGGGGCAGAAGAGAGAAAGGGAAGGAGAAACAAGCAGGACAGGATGGCTGTCTTCAAATATTTAAAGAGCTCCTATGTACAGACACAGAAAAATTCTGTGAAGACCTAGGAGGCAGACCTGAGATCAGAGGATGAAAGGTTTGGAGGTAAATTTTGGTTCCATTCAAGGAAGAATCATGAGAGTTACCCATAGAAACTCCAGGTTGAAATTTAACAAGATTTACATCTAGTTTAAGCGGAAAGACTGGGAGACCATGACCCTATCTCCGTGGATTGGCAGAATAGATTACTGCATTGGGCACAAGGTGGAATTAGCTTGGTGGTTGTCAAAGTGTGCTCCCTGGACCAGCAGCACCGGCCCCACCTGGAAATTTGTTTATGCAGCATCTTGGCCCCCACGGCCAGATCTGCCTGAGCAGAAACTAAGGGTGGGGCCCAGGTGTCTGCATCTTAACGAGTCCTCCAGAGGATTCTACCGCATGCTAACATTTGAGAACAAGTAACAAAGGGCACCTTTTCTTAGAGTTCTTTTTGCATGTGATACTTGCCTCCTTCCCACTCCCAGCCACTTCCTACCACACAGAGCTGTTTACTCCCTCCTGAAGTCCCTTCCCTCCTTCCAGATCCATTAATTCTGCAAGTAGAATTTGCATCCTAATGGTGGGCTCTTAAAGGAAAAAGCTTCAGGATCCAAACAAATGATTGCTTTTCAATGAAAATGTAAGGGAGCTGGGCTCCCTGCACATCACTAGTGATTTGGCCTTAAAAAATGTGATAAAAGGCTTTTCAGACACTCAGGCTTAGAGTGCTGGTTCTCAGCCTCTGTGCCTCTGTTAGTATGAATCACCAAAATAGCTTGTTGAAAATGCAGTTTCATCTAGCTTCAGGCGAGGCCCAGGGAGCTGCATATTTAATCCACTGCCCAAGTGATCCTGTTGTGATTGTCCTACTACAGTGAGGAAAATGCTGGAATAGAACAAGTAACTTGAGGGGTGAGCAAGGCTGAATCTCAACTCCACTGCTCACCTACTGTTTGACCTTAGGTGATTTTCTGGACCTCAGGCTTCTCCTTTGTACTCCTCACTGAGTTACAGGTGCCCACCCAACGTTTATTGAACCTGTGTTATATGCAGACTAGGTGCTAGGGATTTAAAGTTGAAAGCCGTGGTTGATTTAGGATTACAGTACATAACAGGGTGCTGAAGGAGGCCAGAGGGCGCAGAAAGACTTCCTGGAGGGACCTCTGATCTGAGTCCTTAAACAATGCCCAGAAGCTGAGGGAAGGGCACTGAAGACAGAGGGAAGAGCCAGTGTAAAGGAAGTATGATGGGGAGCCCAGCACCTTCAGGGGGCTGCCAAGAGTTAATAGGATTGGAGTAGCTCTCATACAAGAAGAAGGGAGGTGAAGCAGTGGGAGAGGTGAGCAAGGGGCCAGATTACAAAGGGGCATCCATTAAGGAGTTTGGACTTTATCCTGAAGGCAATGTAGAGCCCTTGAATGATTCTGAGCATTATGCTTGGCTCTCCAAAGAATTTCTGTGAAAACATTGTGGTGGATGACATAGAGAACAATACAACAGGGAAGATGGGCAGGAGGTGATGGCACAGGTAGGGGGCTGCAAAGTCACACAGCCAGGTAATTAGAACCTAAGGAAATAACCAGAGTGACAATAGGGTCAAACAGAAAGGATCTATTTGAAAGATAATTTTAGCCCAGGAGGTCCAGGGGACTTGGGGACCACTATCTATGGTACATAAGATGGTAAAGGGTTAGGCCTAGTTTTCTTGCTCAACGAGAGGCGGATGGCTGGAGAAGCAGGGGCTGAAGGAGGAAGAGCAGGTTGAGCAGAGACCTCCAGTGGGACTTCGGGAAGAAGGGCAAGTCTTGTTGGGTACATTTGGAGTTGCAGGCGCCTGGGGAGTAGCAGGTGGAGATGGGCAAACCTGTATGTCAGGGGTGAGGTCTGGCTGGGGAAGTCTGTGGGGGAGGGTCAGCACAGGGGTGGAAGTCGAAGGCAGTAGCATGGATGATGAGCTAGGGGTGTAAGAAGGAAAGGTGAGGTAGCTGAGGAATAGAAAGCCCTAAAGGGTTGTGAGAAAGGACAGCCCAAGCTGCCAAATCCCCAGGGGAACTGGAGAGACTGGAACCGGGAAGGAGGTTGAGGAAGGAGTAATCGTCACCAGTGTGACAGTAAGGTCCATATGGCAAAGACAGGAAAGTGTCCACCAAGTTGGGCAACCATGAGGTCATTTAGTCCCCAGCACTGGCAGTGCACGAGGTGGGGATAGAGGGCTGTAGAGTGAGCCAGCAGAGTACAAATAGGGAGCAGGAGTGAGAAGAGACCGTGTTTTGTTTTTAAATTTGGCCATTGTTATAGGTTGAATTGTGTCCCCACAAAAAGATTTGCTGGAGCCCTAATGCCCAGCACCTCAGACTGTGACGTTATTTAGAGACAGGGTTTTTGCAGATATAGCCAAGATAAGGTGAGGACATTAGGGTGGGCTCAGTCCAATATGACTGCTGTCCTTAGAAAAAGGTGAAATTTGGGCACAGCATGCACACAGGGAGAAGGCCCTGTGAAGACCAAGGCTGGGATCTGGATGATGCATCTCCAAGCCACAGAGCACCAGAGACTGCCAGCAAACCCCCAGGGGCTGGGAGAGGCCCTGAGCAGAACCCCCTCCCTGCCCCAGAGGCAGCCAGCCCTGCCCGCACCTGCACCTCCCAACTTCCGGCCTCCACAGAGTGTGAGCCCGCCAATGCGGGGCATTGTTAGGGTAGCCCCGGGGGCCCCAGTACAGCTGTGAAAGGAGGGGATGGGACTAGAAAGGAATGTGAGGCAGAGAAAGTGGGTTTTCAATTTTTTTACTTTTTTAAAGAGAGAGACTTGAGTTTGTTAATATGCTGAGAAGAGCCAGTAAAGAGGGCACAGCAAAGACGAAGATGTTCATCTGTTTGAAAGGGGTTGAGTGTGGCTTAGAAAGGCTTTGGGCAGATACTGGGGGTGGCAGGGTGGGGATGCTTTGTGCAAGGGCAGAAGGGGACCAGAGGACCAGAGTGGAGGTGGCTGCAGGGGCACGTGTGAGTGTGTGTGTGTGTGTGTGTGTGTGTGAGAGAGAGAGAGAGAGAGAGAGAGCGAGAGAGAGGGAGAGGGAGAAAGAGGGAGATAGGTTTTGTAAAAACTGGAGGGCATTACCACCTTTTTAAAAAAATTAAGTTGAAAGTAGCCTAGGATTCCTTCTGGGTCTAAAATTCTGTTTCTAGATCTTTGGGAACTCAGTAACTATTTGAATACAAATTATTGTTTTATTGTTTATTAACAGTATTGCCATTTTTATTTATTTTATGTGGGGTATTAAACCTCATAGGAAAACATATTCCTTGTATCTTCGCCTGTTATTAAATTCCAAACTCCAAAGTATAGGATACCACATATGTAAACCATGGAAGGCATATTTTGTTTGCCTTTGTTTCTTTGAGTCTGAATCATGTGACATTTTGGGTGTCTGGGAGGCAAGCTGTGATCAGCACGCGGCCACTGCACAGCGCCCTCTTTCTGCAGGGCCCATTCCTTGCAGCCTCGGGGTGAAAATCTGCGTGAGCTCATCTAGGGTACAGGACATAAGATGCCTGCCTGGTGCAGTCACTATGAGGTTGTCACCTGTGCAGGGAGTGGGGGCCTCAGGTTTCATCTATCTGGGTCCTGTGATACTGAGCAGAAGGCCTGGGGGCACGGCTGTTTCTTTGATCCAGTTCTGCCAAATTGGCAATCTGGTGTACTACGGAGGGAGATGAGGGGTTTCAGGTTGCAGAGTTTCTTTCGGGGTAGAAGGATGGATCTCTCATGGGCTATCCACCAGCTGGGCTTCTCTGTGGCCCAAATCTGCTCCTAGATCTGGTGATCACCTAGGAGCAGGGCTTTGCATAAGCAGCCGGGAACTCTTGGATTGGCCACCTGAGTAAACTCCCCTTTGCAGGGCTAGCTCCTTCATCCTTGCATGAATTAGGCAAATATTTGCAAGCACCTGGCATATGCAAAGGACTGCAGACATTCCAAGCTCACCAGTCCCCCCTCCTGAGGTGCTGATAGAGGGGACATGATAGAGGGAGAAGCCCTTTTACCTCCCTGTTTTGTTTTTACTTTTTTCTATAATACTTATCACCTTCCATGATATATAATTTGCTTTTTATTGTGTTTATTATTTATCCTCTCTCCAATTAGGATGTAAGCGCCACTGGGGCAAGATCTTTGTGTTTTGATGTATCTCAAGTACCCAAGCAGAATCAGCTCTGGGTATTCAATAAATATTTCTTTGTTGATTTAATGAAGAAATTCACTATGATAAATGTCAGAAGTAAGTTCATGTCAAACCCCTGTAGATGTAATGTCTGTATTTAGATATTACATGTTAGGGTGGGTCAGGGAAAGCTCCATGGGGACAGGATGTCCAGAGGGTTTTCAGGGATGGTAGGATTCCTTCCTCCCTCTCTCTCTTCCAACCTTCCTTCCTGACTTTCTCTTTTTCTTTCTCTTGGTGGTGTATCCATCATTTGGGGGCTTGGGACAACACACAAAAGGAACACCAGAATATTTGATATTTACAACAGACATTTCCTGGACCTTCGTAGAACCCAAATTAAAAAAAAAAGAAAGACAACCTCAATGTAGTTGATAATTTTCTATTTCCTCCCCCTCCCAAGTAAACCAAAACACATACTTGATCATGAGTAGAAAGCAAAATGGCTGTATTAGTTATTTGCTGCTGAGATGCAAATTATCCCCAAATAATCCACAGCAAACATTATATCACACAGTTTTCAAGAGTCAGGAAGCCAGGAGCATCTCTTTGGGTGTCTCTGCCTCGGCCTTTCATGAGGTTGTGGTCAAGGGCCGACTGGGTGTGTGATAGCCGAAGGTTTGCCTGAGGCCAGAGGACCTGCTCCAGACTCACTCTCATGGCCGTTGGCAGGAGGCTTCAGTTTCTTGTCACGTGGACCTCTCCACTGGGCAGCCCGTGACATGGCTTCCCCCAGAGTGAGTGGTCCAAGGACAAGGGAGCATCATGACAGAGCCGAAGTTCTCTCCAGTTAAATATCAGAAGCAACATATCACTTCCGCCATACGCTCCTGGTCACACGGACCAACCCCAGCTCAGTGTGGGAGGCGTCTACTCAGGGTGTGACTATCAGGAGGTAGAGCTCATGGGGCCATCTTGGAGGCTGGATCCCATGACAGCAAATCCACATGGACATGCAGGTGCCCAGAGGTCAGCAAGGCTCATTCACAACACGTGCAATTCAGATTCATGGTGAGCAAAATTCACACCATGACCTGTCGTGTTGCCTTTGAGGTTCCTGCTGAATTGTTGGCAGGCAGGGGAAACAGGTCTGCTGGGAGTGCCATGTTCTGGGATTCCCTCAGCCTTCCTGGGTCTCATTTCCCTTCTATCAGTGGGATTGGACCATTCTGGTAAGTTCCTATCCAACTCTCAAACTGCATGACTCAGAAATTCAGCTTCAGTGATTCAGTCGGTAGAACTGAAAAACTCTTCAAAGAGAAGAGGGAATCTGTATTTGAAAAGCCTCACTGTATTCAGGTGGATGGACTGTGCCCATGTAATGTAGAGAGAAGTGGGAGAATGAAGAGTAGATCTGGTGGCTGGGACTATAGAAGGGGCCTGTTGGGAGGCAGGAACCACACAGTTTGGATAAGTAAACGGATCATTGGGCTAAGCCGCAATTTAAATGTGGTCTTACTGGTAGTCAATGTGGCAGAGATGCCTCTACTAACATCCACACTGCCCTCCACAGTGTAAGTCTACTGAGAAGAGGCTGCTCAGCCAGGGACTACATTTCCCAGAACCCCCCTCTCATCTAGGTAGGGCCAGGTGACTAGTTCAGGCCCGTGGCAGGTGAGCAGAAGTGATGCTCTGCGCTTCTACTCCAAGGCGATTGAGAAACAGTTGTCTTCTCCACTTGCTCCTTCCTCCTCCTGCCTGGATGCAGAGGACTTAGGGCCCTAGGGGACAGAAGAGCCTTGAGATAAAAAGGGCCTATATTCTGAAACATCAAGAGGAGAAAAATCTCCTATAAACCAGGAATGCCAGGTGAGAGCAAAATGTCCTTGTATCACATGAAAACCTTCAGAGTTAGGGCGGTTTTTTGTTGTTCTAGCAGCTACCACTGCCCTAACATACATGAGAAGACCTTTATAAAGTCTTTCAGTAGGGATTTCAAGAGAAAAATGGTCTTAGGAAGATGAATATGCCATTGATCAGTAGGATGGCTGCCGCAAGGGGAAAGAAATACTGAAGGTGAAGAGATTAGTTAGGAAGCTGTCGCAGGGACTGGCACACATTGTGAAGAAGCACAGTGTCCCTGGTTCTGCCTCTGCTTCAAAGCAGGATTCATAGAAAAGACAAAAGTGATGATAACCTTTTTTTTTTTACTTATTACATGCCAGAAATTACACTATATGCTTTATACACATTACCTCATTTAATTTTTTTTTATTTCTTACTTAAATTTTTATCTTGCTACGTTAGGCATCAAAAACAATTTTTAAAAAGCAAACTAATCCACGCTTTAAAAAAGGCAATTATGTACCACCCATCTTAACACAGAACAAACAAGAAAGACCCCCATCTCCTGCCCTGTCCAACACCATGACTTCCTACTTTAGAAGACGAGGGTTTGGGTCTTCTACACCAAATCCCACTATCCTACACATTTCTCTCCCTCAGATGGATAAGATTTCAACAGCAGAACGGGAGGTGAGATTTCTAGACAGGCAAAACAAACGTAGCAATAATTAGAATGATATGAAGATTAGCCAAGAAGGTTAGAAGAAAACAAAAGTGAGAAAGGTAGGTTGGAGAGCCACCAGACTAGGCAATTAGAACTTAATCTAGTGTGCAGTAGGGAGCCGCAGCAGGTTGTAGGCAGGTGAGTGACATGAGAGCAGCTGTCCTACCGGTTGGTTATCTGGGCAGCACCATTGTAGTATGGCTCAGAGCTAGAATCATAAGACAGTCCAAGAAGTTGACCATTTATGCATTCATTCATCCCTTCATTTATGCTGTCGACTTTCTCATTTACATACGAGCCCACATTAATGCTGGTCTACCTCAGTGGGCCATACTTGCTGTAATAGCAGAGAGAGCTTGCGCCTTTGCTAGCTGCTCTGTCCCAGCACCAGCATGGTCCCTGGCACACTGTAGGTGTTGAGCAAATGTTTGTTAAAAGACATTGGAAAAATGGAGATAAGTAGGGTGGCAACCATGTTGAAAGAGTTGGAGGCATTCAGAGAGAGACATGAACTTGGACACCAATGGGAAGGCAGGAGCCTGCAGTGGGCAGGTCACAGGGACTCAGGTGATGAGCTGGGTGATTGACAGAGCCGTGGTGTCAGGAGCAGGAGTAGGAGGGCTTAAGGGGTATCGGTTAATCTGCACATGATTGTTCATCTTAAATAATATTTGAATAAACAAATCACTGGCCACATTCAGTCTGTTGTTAAAGTCAACCCAAGGGAGTCTCAACAGGGTTTCAATCAATCAAGATATCGCCTCACTCTGTTATCCCATCCCAGTGATGTGGCGTTAAGCTCAGGTGCCTGCTCTGCTCTGACAGGGGGATTGGATTTCCGCTGATTTCCTTTCGGCCATTTATTAAGTATCCAGTCACTTTCACACGGGCAGAATCAGGTCTGACTGGTTCACTGCTCTATCCCCAGTGTGTGGCACATAACAGGCATTCAATAAATATTTGTCAGACCAACAGGTGGTTTTCCATACCAGGCATTACCTGTTTAGGTCAGCCTTTGGAGGTCAGGGAAGAAATGACAGTGGCACTAAGGAGAAGGTGAGTATTGGGGGAAAAGGGAGGGTGGGCAGTTTAGGCTCCAGGTTCCATGTATGCCCAGGTGGGGAAGCCAGCTTGGGGAACGGAAACAGATTCCTCTTGACAGTTTGGGTAATGGAGATAATTCTGACCTCAGACACTCGTTATAATTCTTCCTAAAATCAAGGGTGAATAATTAGAGGAGCAAGGCCAGAGGGAAATCCACAGGCTTATTGCAGCTGCCCAGACCACAGGTTTCAATCAGCTCATACAATGGACGCAACAGAGGAGCTTGTCACAGTGGGTGCCAATCTCCTGGGACATGAGGTGCTGCCTTCCTCCTGGGGACCAGTCCTGCTGAGATCAGGGGACCAAGCTTGGGGAGGTGCCCTGTGTGGACTCTCAAAGTCGCCTCTGAAATGCAGCCTTCATGTTGGAGAGCATGACCTGGGGATTATCACTGAATTTGTCTCATCCACAGTTAGGCTTCAAGGCCACTGTCCCTTGGAGAACAGAACTGGGATTCCAACATCTATGAAAGGGTTCATTCTTCCTCCAAAGAGACTCCAAAATGTCAGGTGTCCAATGAACCTGCTTCTTGCAGGCATGCCACCCATGTTGAACCCCATAAACCAGAAAGTGTGGATCCTGCTATGTGTGTGTGTATGTGCATGCACACACACACATGTAGCCAGAAGATTGAAAAAGAACCCCAAACCTCTAAATTTGGCATCGGCGTGACCTGGAGTCAGCTGAGCGGTCCTGGGTGTTCATCGCGTGTAGCCTGGGTGGGGTTCCCAGTTGCCAGTTGTGAGAGCGTGGGTATAGTGTGATACTGGCACCAGGGAGAAGCTAGATAATGAAGTTCCCACCCTATTCTCTCATCATAGCAACTGCTTTCTTATTTATTTTTGTTTATTTTATTCTTTCCAACTGTGAAATAGTACATGCTCTTTATGAAAAACTGCAGAAACTATAGAAAGATGGGAAAAAGAAACAGCACCTTGCCCCAACCCTCAAAGAAGGCTATGTTAACATTTAAACATGTTTCCTTCCAGACTCGTATCTTAGCATAATTTAAAAAACCATAGACATGTTCATGCTCTATGAATTGTTTTTGAATTACTCTCTGGGGAAAAGAGAAACATATTTAGTCTAAGAGTAAGAAACTTTTCCACATTATAATTTTTCACGTTATTACAATAAACTCTATAAAAACCATTTTAATAGCAGACATACTATTTTATCAAATGAATTGGCCATAATTTACATAATGAATCTCCTGCTAGATGCAAAAGAGTCTTAGATCCTAAATCTTCATCTCTAGTTGGACCTGGGAGCTCTTCATATTTAGTGATGCTGACGACGATGATATAAAGATGTATTTGTAGGGGTCAGCACTGTTTAGTTACAAATATATTTTTTAAAAGTGTTTCCCCTTGCTTGCTTTCACCTATTTGATGATTGAAATGTACCCCTGAAGAACTGACTTTAGTAACTGCTGCATTTGTGTGGGGAAAAATATCTTAGTTCTGTTAATCTTTATTTTTTAAAGCAGGTGAAATAAGTGGATTGGCTTTCTTGAAAGAGATCAAACCAAAGTAGTTTGTGCCTGCTTTTGGGAGCCTCTGTCACCTGGCTTCTTTCTGGGGCTCGTGGATACCCACCAAGTGCCTTGCTCATGAAGGCCCTGTGTTGCCCATGAGGCAAAAGATTCCCATTGGTCGGGAGCATGCAAACATCCCCTGCTGATTCAGGAAGCCTGTGGCAGCCTCAGTTTACCTGCTGCCACTTCAAAATCCAACTTCCTTTTCAAGCTCTGCAGGGAGCAGATACTGCATAATCCCAGGACAGTAGCTGCTCCAAGGTGAGGTGTCCCCTTGGGAGGCCCAGCTGGACATGCCGCTGTGGATGGAGCCAAGCCCCAGGAAACAGTGGTAAGGCCTGCATGCCACAGCTCCTGGTGGCACTGTCAGCTTGGCTGAGAAGGAGAAAATGGCTCCCCAGGACCCTATAAATGACTAACCCAGGCTCCTCCGTCCAAAGACCTATGTCAAAAGACCCAAGACACTTCCCTCAGCTGCCTGGGCACAACTGGGCCTTTGTGTGTTGGGGTCAATCATGGCTCCTAATTGGCAGTGTAAACAATGGGCCTCTGTGTTTGTGCCCAGAAGACAACAGCGTTCTGGAGCAATGACACGCGTTTCTGTGTACAAAAAAAAAAAAAAAAAAATCCTGACATTCCAGCAAAAATCTCTTTGGAGAATCCTGTACTTATCGCTTCAAAGACCTTGTTATACATCGTCCAAATGGCTGCAGGAGCAGCCTCCTGCACTCAGCAGGCCACAGTCCCTTTGTGAGGATTCTGTGTGCAGGAGCTCTGGAGACGGCTGGGTGTGGAGCACCAAACTGTGCAGCGATTAGCAGCTTGCAAGGCTCTACTGGGCTTCCTGTTAGGGCCTTATCTGCAGCCAAGTACCTCCATCCCAGGTCCAACTCAAGCTGAATACAGTACCCATCAAGAAGAAAGCAAGCCTTTCTTCTACACAAATAACCCCCAGAGGACTTTGGGGAGGTCCAGTGTGCAGAGCTGTCAGGCCATGGGGTCCTTGGAAGAGGGGAGTGAGAAGACACTGCACAGGGAGGGGCAGCTCCTGTGGCCGTCTGTGGTAGCAACGTCCAGGAGGAGTCCTCAGATGCATCCCAAGGCTCTGTAGACCCTCTCCCTTTGCATCCCAGCTGTGGCACCTTGCGCTGCTGGGGGCAGAGAGAGGGGCCAGGCCAGTCAGTAGCCATGCCCCAGGCACTGCTGTATTAGTCAGGGGTCTGCAGAGAAAGAGAGATGGACAGGTAGATAGATGTAGAGAAAGAGTGAGAGCGGGGGAGGGGAAGGAGAGGGAGAGAGACTTATTTTAAGCAGTTGGCTCAGGCAAGTTCAGCATTTGCAAGGCGGGCTGGCAGGCTGGAGTCCCGGAGAAGAATTGGTGTTGCAATCTTGAGTCCGAAGGCAGTCGGGAGGCAGAATTCCTTCTTCCTCAGGGGACCTCAGTTTTTTTCTCTTCCGGCCTTCAACTGATTGGACGAAGCCCATCCTCCCTGCAGAGGATAATTTGCTTTACTCAAAGTCTACTGATTAAATGTTAATTGCATCTAAAAAAGTCTGAAAAATGCCATCATGGTAACATCTAGACTGGTGTTTGGCTAAACAGCGGTACCATGGTCTGGCCAAGCCTAGATGACGTGTAGTATTAACCATCACAACCACGTAGGTGCCCAAGCACGCGGTAGGCGGTTCCTCGTTGTCCATACACTGCCCAGAGGAGGCCTAGGATCTCCCTCACCTTGTGCCCTGGCTTGCTTTTCTTGGAACCTACTCCCATCTAACCTCCTCCACGTTTTTTGTAGTTATTTGCTGTCGCCTACCCTGGATTTGTGTCTGCTTTGTCCTCATTGCCCAGAGAAGGGCCTGGCACATAGTAGGCACTCAGTAGATCTTTGCAGAATGAATGGATTTGAAGGATCATAATGAATACCATCAGAGCATTAAACCAAGTGTGAGGTCCCTCTACATGTGGGGCCCCATGTGGTGGCCCAGGTCCCACACCCCTGCCAGCCCAGCTAGTTTATGGTACTTTACAGCACTTTGCTCAACGTGGGCGTCACTGGATTGTAGGTTTTGCCTCCTCCACCGAAGCTGTGAGCTCTGAAGGGCTGCGGCCACTCCAGTTATCTTGGTTTCCCAGTGCCTGGCACAGTGCCTGGCCCAGATGGATGAGCCCAATAAGAGGCTAAATGATTGAATGAATCAATCGATGACTTCATTATTAATTCCTCACAGACCTTTGTATTCTTGACATCCTCCAAATTGCCATTTCAACCTTTGCTTCTTATCCCTTCCCACAAGGAGTAAATATAATTTGACTCTCAGAGCCGTTCTGGGGAGGCTGAAGTCATCTGGCCACTTTACAGTCAGGCCTGCTGCTCATCTCCCTCAGCTGTCTGCACTCTCCTGCATCCAAGAGGTGGACGGACTTCTAACAGCCTCTCTGTAGCCTCCTTGATCAAGTGGAGGGACCTCAGTGATTTTGAGGGATTTATGGACACCCACCACCCACCACTCACGGAATTTTATAGCAATATAGATCCGTGAGACAATCATTCAGAGAGATATTAAGGTAATGAAGGTGAGAGTAAAGTGAAACCCTTGTCCTGTCGGAACTCCATTAATCATCGTTTGTGGCTTCAAGAAACAGTTATCATCCCAGCCCATTAAAGAAAGTTGTCAATTAGGCACCATGTGAGACCTCAGAATATTGTTCCCTGAAGAGAATGTTAGGGGGGCAGCCACATCCCTGTGATGAATTTATCTCCAGAGAGCCCAGCATGGTTCCCTGGACGAAGCTGGGTACTCGGGATTCCAAGCAAATGTCCTTTATACACCAGAGTTCTGAGGAGAATCCGGAGAAGGTAGACTGAGGAGGAGCTTAGGAAACCCAAAATCACCATGATGGTTTCCTGAGGTCAGATTATCACCCACTTTAGAGAATTACTTATTAACCTCAATTTAAAACTTACAAATGCTTCAGGTTATTTTTATAATAGCATAATATCTTTTTAATAGCATAAAAAATACATATAATAGCATAAAATATATTTTAAAAACAGCCCCTTATAAAATGACTGAAAGATTAGTATACGTCGCCTCAATGTGTCATGATGCAGCTGTTAAATGTTTACAAATGCTCATAGGTTAAATGAGAAAAGTGAAGTACGTGAAAAAAAGTAAGACATCGAACAGATATATGACCTCAGCTACACAAAAACGTCTACATACAGGAAAAAGACTAGCAGGAAAAGCACCCCAGCTGCCAATAGCTGTTGCCTTTGGGTGGTGAGGCGAACTGTGTTTGTCTTTTACAATTTCCTATATCCTCAAAATGTTCCGTGTAGAGCGAGGATGACCAGCACAGCCCTGGGCACTGGTGGCTCAGCCCTGCTCCCCACTGTGGTAATAACAGTCACCCCAGTTCTCTCTTTATTGAAAGGCCTGCCCCTTACTGTCAGAGGACTAACAGTGGAGTTATTATTGTGGTTATTACATGGTTCCAGCTCCCCAACTCACTCACCACGGCTCGCCCTCTCCGGCCTGGGGCCTGGCTGTGAGATGGGTGTCTGACCAAGACAAGGCAGTCAAGTTGACAAGACCCTCTCCATTATCCATTATTCTTATTTGAACTATTGGGAAGCCAGACTCTTCCCCCACTGGGTATGAAGCTGAGAGCATCTGAGGGCAGCATCCATCTGGGAATGGAGCCAGTGGAATGAAGCCAAGAGATGGGCAGTACCATGTCCTGGTAATGTTGTCTGAGCTCCTCCTTGAGCCACATCTGGAGGATGTGGAGCCAGCCCCACCTCCAGCCTCTGGAGCCAATACATTTTCTTGTGCTTAATTCCATGGGGTTGGTTTTCTGTCATTTGTAGCTGGAGGAGCGCTTTCCAGATACCCACCCCTTGAAGAGTTTCTGTCCAGCTGGGGACAGGTAGACAGATGACTTCAGATGAGCAGGGGGTGTTTGGCCCAGGGGCCTAAAGGAGGACAGGGAGCTGAGCCTGGACTCTGGGGGGTTTCCTGGACGTGTTAGGTAGAAAGATAGACATGAGCAGACAGGGAAGGGGAAGATAAGGCTCAAGGAAAAAATTGCCCAAACTCTGCCCAGGTAGGGGGTTCCAGGAGAAGACAGCAAAGGCTTTGTAGAGAGATAATATCTGCACCCATAGCACCAGGCCAACTGGTTCCAACCTGATCCCAACGTGGGCGCAATCGAACAAAACTAAGAACGGCCCAAAACATGCCTCATCATGGGAAAGGACATGCGCACCAAGAGGGATGACTATATAGATGGACCTGTCAATCAAATGACCTCCCCTTATCAATCAAAGGGGAGCCTCCTAGCCAGAATGCGATATAAAGTCCTCCCGACTAACGGACTGAGGCCTTAGTCTACCGTGACTGGCCCATTCCTCCCTTAGTGCATTCAAATAAGACTTACGCTCTGCTTCGCTATTGTGTCTCTGCCTTTCAATTCTTTGTTTTGGCAGGAACAAGAGCCAAGGAGAACAAACTCAACCTGCAGCAGAGGAATGGATGCCTGAGCTAAGTTTTGTATTAAGGGAATAAGTAAAATGTGGGGCCTTTTAGTGTCTGGTGTGCGTGGAGCACATGGGGTGCAGTAGCCCAGTGTGAGGTGGACTTGGTGGGCCTGAATCGCTGACATGCTTCTTGGTACCCAGGCCAGGCGGCTCCAGAGGCTGGGCTGAGAAACCCAGGCACTGGGCTGCCAGCGCCGAAGGTGCAGAGGGGCTCTCCAGAAAGGGCCCAGGTTCCCTGGGTACTGGAGGAGAAGCCTCTGTGCTCCATCCGAAGGGAATTCTGCCTGAAGGAAGGTTGCACTTTACTGTGGTCTGGTTCTGGACTGCCAGGTCAAGCTCCAAGGAGGGACATTTGGGGACAAAGGACAAACCTAGCACCAAAGCACCTGGGGAGGAAATTTACCATGAACATGGGTGGTTTTGGATTTGCAAGAATATATCCTGTGTATCCAGGGTGGGCATGGGGTGGGGAGTTTGGGGTGAGGAGCTGGAGGTATGTTTTCCTTCTGCTTCTGGTAAAATGTATTTGCAATAGAATACCATTCAATAAGTAAATAAGTAAATAATGAATAAAACATCAAATACTGCTTTGGGTTTCCACTGACAGCAAGAGAAGCAAAGTTCAAGCAGATCATGGAAACTAATGATAAGCAAGGAGGCTCCACGTGCAGAAAGAAGAAACTGCACTTGACTGATATTGCCAGAGGGTTTGGAGGCTGTCTGAAACATCCCTGGGTAAACACTGAGTGAAAGAGGGACTGCTGGTTTGAGGCAAACAGATCAGAGGGAGGGCTTTAGACTGAATAACCTCCGGAAGATCTAGGGATTACACTCTTCGAGGTAATTTCCTAAGGGACAGTGTTGAAGTGCCTCATTTTATTGAAAATTGGACTGAGAAACAGGGTCAAATTAAGGGACCTTTCTCAGCAGTTACCTGAGGGGCCTCTTCTCTCTAATTACCAGGATCGCACAGTTAAAACAACCCCCATTGTTCGGCCAGGCTCCTGAAGGTGCACAAATGCAAAGTGCCATGTTTATCTGATATTCTCTGAAGTGGTTCACCTACCAGAGTAATGAAAAGGGTGTATTAGGTTAATTGCTATCGCAAAACAAAAACAAACCTCCAAATGCCCCCAAACTGCTGGGAACATCTGAAAATAAATGCATAAGACCTTGCAAGTAAAAATACAATTGTGGCCCCCAAACCTCTTTCCTCATAAATCTAGGCGGTTAAAAGTATGGTGATCAGATTATGTTAACCCTTCTGATAACAAACCAGAGAAGCCCACACAGATTGTGCTGCCCCCGTGACGTGCGACCTATGAGCCTCGGGGATGACCTTGAACCACACTTCTTTTCCTCTGTTTCAATTCACCATGATTGCAAGATGTGCCATTAACCAACAAGTTTCTCTGAATATTGATTAAAAGACGGACCCCAATTTAGGGAACATTAGAAAGTGAAGTAAATGTTTATTTTCAAATGGAGAAAATGTGGTCTTGAAAGGAAAAATGTTTTGTCTGTTTCTGTCACCAAAATTCTGTCAATTTTGTTTCTATTTCACTGTTTTTCCTTCTTGCCGTTTCTTCCCTCTCCTTCCTCCTGCCTTTCCCTCCCTTCCCATTTCTCACTGTACAATACACTAAGAATGGTTGGCTTCATTTTGGAAATGTAGCTGGGAGAGGTGAGTGGGGCATTTGGGAAAGGCTGGTCCCCATTCATTTAGGAAAACCATTCCTGTTTGCAGGAGCCCTCGTCTGCCACGACTGCCTCCTGCCAGGGAAGTGCTCTCCCCAGCAGAAAGAGCACACTTGCCCGTCCTAGGGCCTGCCAGATGTGACTCGCTGTCCCTTGACCCACACCCCCTGAGTCAGCTCCCTGCCTTGGGGAACTGACTTCCTTTCTCGGAGTCCCCCGGTGGGACAGTGGTAATAGACCTTGTTTCATGAGGGGCTTGCAAGCTGTGAGTGAGCCCGTCTCTTCACAACTCCACAGAGAGCTCTGGACATCAACGTTCAGCTCCTCTCCTTCCTACAAAACCCTTTACAGAAATCCAGAGCATCTCCTTGCCGACCAGGGCTAGAGTTTAATGTCAAATTGGACTTCAGACCTGCAAACGGATTTTTCAAACTGAAATAAGCTGGATTTCTTGGCCATCATCTCTCAAGGTTGTGGAGACCCTGGTTGTGTTCTTGGAATAATGAAGAAGCTTCTCAGAGTTTTGAAAACTGAGAGGAAACCATGAGGAAGGGAATAGGCAGAGGAAGCTTAGTGATGCTAGAAAAGAATGCACCCAGGAGACGGCCTCAAGCAAAAGGTGGTGTGACCTGTCGCCGCTCAGGTAGGGCGCTCTTCTGCATGTTGGTTCTGAGTGGCGGGGAAGAAGGACGAGCAGGACCAGAATGGGGAGAATCTGGAGGCAGCGATAGTGCCTGCTGCCAGAGAGCACGCCCAGCCTGCCTCCGCAGAGGCCGTGAACGCTTGGCCTAGAGCAGCGGTTTTCAAAGGGCAAGAGGAGGCCCACTAGTGGGTGAGACCCAGGTTGTGGGCTGTGAACAACAGAAACAGAATAGAAAAGATAATGTTAAAAACAGAACAGAACTGATCGAAAATACCAGTGTGCAAGGCCCGCATGAGAGTAAGAACTTTAGTGATGCATTTGTCTCAGCTATTTGTACACACATGTGCTGTGCCGTCCTGGGATGGGGTTTGTGGTGTGGTTTCTTTCTCTCACTGTGGGTCTCCACCAGAAAGTTGGAAAGCCACTGGACCCAGAGAACCCAGAGCCCAGGATGTTGTCCAAGAGCAGTTCTTGACATGGGGCCGGAGCAGAGGGCGGGGAGCTGGGAGTGGAGCTGGAACCTGGAAACCTGGATTTCTCTGCTGAAGACACTAAAAGGAAAAGCCTGTGCTGGAAGGTGACACGCCAGAGGGACCGGGCCTGGGAGTGCCTCTGGGTCTTGTTCTCAGGGCGTTGGGATCCCAGCTGGACTCAGGGTGTAGCTAAAGTGCAACCTCAAGTGCAACACTGGAGCCCAGGGCCCTGCCTGGCCTCTGCGGGTAGCGGGCTTCCAGCTCCAGCAGAGCCTTCCAGGAACACGTCCAGCATCAGCCTCCCCCACAGTCTAGGGAGCCTCACCCCATCTCCTTCCCCCACTTCTCCACTGGCTGCAGAGGGGGCAGGGCTGGAGAGGAGGACAGGAAGAGAGTATAGAGGGAAACTTGCTGTGTCAGTGGACCCAGGTGGGGGCTCCTGCAGCTGGGGTGAGGGTGGGTGGGCCCCCAGCTCTCAGGCCCAGAGCCTCAGCTCCACCCAGAAGCAGAGCTGTTGCCTATGTGAACACGTAGGGTGGGTTCCTATGGAAAGAGACAGGGTTGACGTTGGTCCAACCCTGTGGGGACAATTTTGGTCCAACACGAAGCAGGCAGGTGGGTTCAGGTTGGCCCAGAGATACGAGGGAGACCTCTCACCCGCTCCTTGCTGCAAGCTCCCAGCCTGTCCTCTCATGTTCTCTCCGGTGAGCTGTGGGAGAAGGGTGGGAGGAGACATTCAGCCACAAGGACCTCTCAAAGCTTCTCACGCCACCTCTGCCCACCTCGTCATGGTCTCACCCTGCCTCCTTCCCACGGCTCTGATACTGGGGGAGAACATGCTCAAGTGGAAAAGAGCTCCAACATCCTGGGGGAGAAAAGGAGAGTAGTCTGACCCCAAAGGAGATGCATCTGTCCCCCTACATTTTTCATGGACAAGGAACAGGTTGGGGCAGGAATCTCCGTGGATATGCCCCTTCAGTGGTGATCAGAGGCAGGCCTCTGTGTCCTCTGAGAAGCCACCTGCCCCGTGGTCTCTGGGTGGGATCCCATCTCCCCTCTAGCTAAGGCCATTCTGGGCAGGACCTGCTGAGCACGTGTATCTGGGGCACGTGGGACAAGCACGCACACGTGCATACGTGTGCACGTGCACATGCTCAGAGAAAACCATTCCCGGGCAAAAGCAAACAGGAAGAGCACAAGACCATCTCTGCATTATATTCTCCAATGACTCTTTTAAATATATGACAAACAGTTAAAACAAAAGCCCATTTAGCTTTTATGCCTGTGATTCGTGGTATCCATTCCAGTTAATTACAGTAATTTAAAAACATCTGCATTTAATAAAGAACCTTCCTCTTCCCCAGTTCTCAGTCCCCCAACTCAATCTTTCTTCAGGCCACTGGGCTAACACTATAACTATCATCTCCACCAGGCCGGGCCACAGCCGCTCAGTGTGCAAGAAGACAGACTTCGGGAGGCCCGCGGGGCCGCAAGGAAAGAGCTGGGGCAGGAGGCCTCAGGAAAGAGCGGCGGGGAGGCAGGAGGGAGCCAGGCAGGCCTTCTCTCTAGCAGAGGATGGTGGGAAGGTTCAAATCCAGGGATGAGGGAATGAATATATTCCAAGCCCTTCATTTATTCTGGGCCTTAGGCCTGTTTTATTTGACAAGAGAGACTGAGACAAGGCAGGAGACTTCACCCTTCACCCCAGGATCTCCCTTCGTTCCAAGGAGGGTTCCAGGGATGGAGAAGGGCCGGGGACTGAGAACAGTGACGGGGTGGAGAAGCCTCCAAACTGGGTGCCCAGTCCAGAGCCTTCTTTCATAAAATGTGATACCTGGTCCCTGGCTCCCTTCTGCTGCCCTGGCGACCTGTTTGTGGCTTCTGCTTTGGGTCATACCCATCACAGGCCACCGCGACTCCTTGATGGGTGCCAGGAGGCTCCATGGCCCAGGACACCTCAGCCCTGGGTGGGTTTGTCTAGGCTCCAACCTGCAGCTGACAAGCAGAAAGGCTCTCGGCTGGGGCCGTTCCTAGGGATGGGTGTGCCTGTAGGCCAGGCTCCCTGCCCAGGAATCTGGCTCCCACAGCTGCCGGCCATGCTCAGAATACTGCCTTGCCTTCAAGGCAGAGGAAGGCCGGCCCCTATTACAGTGGGATTACCCTGGGTGGCTGCCTCCAGCCTGATATCAATGGAGGTGAAAAAGGAAACGCTGACCCCACCCTGCAGTTCAGGGCTTTGGGAGATCCTGGACATTTAGGGACCCTGGGAAGCTCACTAGGGGCACAGATGGAGGAGAAAGCAGCTTCGGGGAAGGCCAGTGAGGGTTTGTGGAAGAGACCTCCAGCTTCCAAAATGGGTGTGAGGGAGAGAGGAGGGGCCGGGGAGGAGGAAGGCAGGTGCTTGGCTTCCCCAAGGGCCCCATCCTCCCTCCTGGTCCCAATACTCCCCTGCAACCTACCCATAGCCCCTCATTTCATCATCCTGTGGGGCAGTGACTCCTGCACTGCTGGACAGACCGTCAGCCCCAAAGCTGCTTCAGGTCTGGAGGCTTCCAGAAGAGGCCTGTTGGGTAGATGTATGTGCAGAGAGTGGAGGTTGCCTGAGAAAGCCAACAGAGTACCCTGCAATGGCTAAAAGCAGACGTTGAGGACAGTCAGCTGGTGTGTTCAGGAGCTGCGTGACTGCAGGCAGGTTACTGAGCCTCCCTGAGGACTGCCCAAGCCCAGCTGGGAGGATGGTGGTGGCAGCGTCCTTGCAAGGACCCTGTACTCAGGCCCTGACAGGCCAGCCCCCTCCCTTGAGTCCAGCCTCCTCTAGGTCAGCATCCCTTCTCTGTTCCTTCTTTAAACTTGGAAATGAGAACAAGCTTTGCTTCTCGAGGTTGCTTTTTCCAAAGCTGCAGTGAGGGAGGCAACATCAGAGGACAGGTTATCCGTGGGATGCAGGCCACCCTGCTGGGCCCCACTGCCACCTGCTGGGGACAGGCTCAGACAAAACCCTGGGGTCAGACCACTGGCTGGGGAGAGGGAGGACGAGGGGACCCCACCAGGCCTCCTGAGTAGCAAGCCAGACGGAGGGAGCACCTGAGAACCCCACTAGGAGGGGCGCACCTGCCCGCCTGAGTGCCTATGAGAGGTGGGACACAGGAAAGCCAACCTCTCAGGACAGTTACTCCCTTGGGGAGAAAGGAAACATCTCTGCAGTCCTTCAATGCAAATTTCTTTCCTGCTGCCTCCTGGCCCCACCTCTCCCACACCCTGATCATTTTTCCTCATCACTGCTACCAAACTCTCACGTGTATTGCTCCAAGAGGGCCGTGCTGTGGCTGTCCCATTGGCCATTGTACCCCTGTGACTGGGCCAGCGCTGGGCAGTGTGGGGCCTGGGCAAGAACGCATGGGGCTGGAGTTGGGGGTCGGGAGTGCACTGCATGCAGTCTCCTGAGCTGCCCTGCGTGCTGTCTGGGGAGCATGCTATCTGGCGGGGGTTGGGGGGGTGTTTCTGCACTGCCCGCAGGGTCTCCTGAGGCTGTGCGTACTGTCTGGAAGAAGTGCTTGTCTCATTTTGCCTCTGAGCTCCACCTGGTCCTCCTCTACCTCCCCCTACCCGGCCTCCTGCCGGCCCCTTTCATCCTGAGCTGCCAGGTTCCTAACACATCGTTCAGTTTTTCCTAGGAAGGGCCATGATCCTCCTGCTAGAATTCATGGAAACCTGGACGTCCCTGATGGCAACGTGCACAGCGCCTCCCTGCCTCCCTTGGCCTCATGATGTCACCTGCTCTCTGCTCCTCACGCCCACTCACTGCTGGGAAGAGACCCCCTAACAGCACCCTTCCACTGAGGCTGCCAGGCTGAAAAGTTTCCCTGCTGGCTGTGCAGCCCCCAGCTCTTGGTCCTTTGAGGAAGTCACCACGTCCCCTGACCCCACCGCAAGGTCTAGCAGGCTGCTCCCCTTCTCCTGCCGTCCCGCAGGCACCATGACCTTCATCGTCTGTGAGCCCACTGCCCTTGTGTGCCCACGGGGCTGCCTGCGCCCTGCCCTCCCTACCCCCTGCCCTCCCCCACCCCCTGCCCCCCTGCTCTCCCCACCCCTGCTCTCCCCTGCCCTGATCCCTCATTTCTCCCCTCCAGGCCTTACTGTCCCTACTAGTCATTCCCCACCTCCTCTCTCCTTCCTGCCTGATTCCTCGTCTGTCCCCCAGACTGTTGGCCACTTCCAGGGCTCCCCAGATTTCCTGGAAAGCCTGAACCTCACTGGGAGGCTTTAGTCACCCGTCTTTTCCTTGCCCATCAGACAATGGATCACCTGCCCTGCCATGTCCCAAACTTGGGTCAGTGGAACCACCTGTCACAGGCAGCTAAGTTCAGTTAAAGTCAGCAGGACTCACTAGCTGCAGGATTTGGGCAAAGAGCTTGGCCTCTTGGATCTCAATGTTGTCATCCGTGATGTGCAGGCAGAGAGCGGGGCCTCACACAGCTGTTGTGAGGGAGATTGAAGGCCTGCTGCCAAGTGGTTTGCGCAGGCTCCGGGATGGGGGCACTCTGCAAGCAGAACCCATAACCAGTCTCCCTTTCAGGCAGCCACGCAGTCTTGTCGTCTTGTATTACAGGCACCTGCGTCTCTGTCTGTCTCCTCCTCCATTGCCAGTCCCGGAAGGAAAGGGGCCAGGTCTTTTCATCCTTGTATCATCGGTAGCATTTAACATAGCAGCTCGTGCATAGTGGGGATCTAACATGTGTCATTGAATTGTATCACATCACATCTGCGTGTCTGTAGTTTTCCCAGGTCCTGGTGGTAAGGGGCCTGTGGGTAGAGCTGGCCTCAGAGTGTTCTGCTGGGGGCTCAAATGAGAGCTAACAATCCATCCGGCCTCTTATCATCTGGAGGAGGAAGGACTCTACTGAGGACGTGGCCAGGGCAATGCTGGTTATTGGCCAAGACTACAGTTGTCTCCTAGAAGCGCAATGTGAAACCACAAACCTTTGTTTTGGCGTGTGAGCTCGCAGCTAACTGACAAGCGCATGTCCTGTGTGTGAGCTGCTAAGATTTTCCATGATGTCAGCAGAACCCAACAATATCCTGGGTTCGCCAAGAGCTTCATACTCATGAGACCTCCCGGCGATGGCTAGCCCTTGACAGCAGAGCCCACTGTCACTGTTAAGGATCCTACTTTTGGCGACCCACGGCCCCGTGAGAGTGAGCATTGTCCAGTGCTGACACACAGGGGGTGCTTAATAAATACTGCTTGAATGAATGAAGGAATGAATCAGTGAGAGAACAAGCAAATACAGGGCCTGTACACAGCGGGGCTGTGTTCTTTTAGCACAGCGGGTGTGAGGTCACACCTTCCAGAATCAAGTCTGTGCTGTGTGGTCCTATGAGGGGCTTTCTCTGGTGGCTTATGAACTCATTCAGCAAATGCCTGTTAGTCCCCACGGTGGACCAGGCTCTGAGCTCGGGGAAGGGGTGGGCTGTACTGCCGTGGGAGGTCGTCTGCCGCGCTGGATGCCTGTGAACATGGGGGAGTGGAGCAGGACACAGGAGTGACAGCCCATTTGGTTGCTTTGCAGATCACTACAGCCTGGCCGTTGCTCCCAGGCAGCATTTCAGTCCTGTCCAGTGTGATGTTCTCCACTCTTTGCTCTCAAGACGAGGAGCCCCAAATAGGAAAGGGTGGGGTGATTTGGACTGGCTTCCTGGCAATTTCAAAATCTCCAGAATTAATTGATCCTTCTATCCCTTCATCAGCTGTTTATTACCAGGGCTGTGGGGGCCAAGCATTATGCAAATTCTTGCCGGAACACAACCCAGCCCCACACTTCCTCCACCGGGTGCCAGGCCCACCGGGTGAACCCCAGATATTGTTGGGCTTGCTGACGTCATGAAAAATCAGGCACAGGACACCTACCTGTCAATTAGCCAGAGAGCTGACTGCCAAAAGAAAAGAGGTTTATGGTTTTATGTTGTTCCTCCAGGAGACAAAGGGCCCTGTGCCCTGGCCACTGAGGAGCGTTGTCCTGTGCGCAGTGCTGGGCAGCCCACGTCTAAGGCCGTGTGAGGTGGGCCCTGCTCAAGTTAGACGTGGGAGGCAGAGGTCAGAGAGATGTCTCCATTTGTTCTGGGCACCTGTGCTGGGCTGAGCTTCCTGGGTGGGAGGGAGGGATGGGGAGGCTCACTGGTCCGGAGGAGGAATGGCAAACGCTCCCCCTGGGAGCCCTGCCCGCCTTCCTGCTGGATCATTCATCTGGGCAGCAGGTGATCTGCCTGCCTGCTGACGGGGTGGGGATTGCATCTCTCTATTTGCCGCCCCCTGGGCCCTCCTGTTTCCTCCTCCTTCCCACTCCAGTCCCACTCAGAGAGGGCTGCCTTCCCCACGGCCACCTTGAGTGGCGCTCTTGAAGCCCTGAAAGCCTGCCCCACTGGCACTGCTGCAAATGAGCCTTGCATCTCCAAAGGCTCCTGTTAGACTGTCAGAGCTGCCTCTCTGGGGCCTGCAAGACCTGTCCGGGTTCGGGGCGGGGGGCTGTTCAGGACAAATGACCCTGTGCCCTACCGTTTGGATGTTACGCTAAAGAGTCAGTCAGGAGAGGAAAGCGGGATGCAGAGGCCGACTGCTGGCCCTTGTGCCGGATGTCCTCCCTGTACTGGTTGGGGCCCAGTATCTACAGCCGCCCTGCCTGCCCAGCATGTCAACCCCGAGGGCAAACAGCCAGAGAGAAGGAGCATTTGAATCCAGACCTGCTGACTTCAAAGCCCACAGGTCACAGGGAGACCACCTGTACCCCCGGGGCATCAGGGAAGAAGGGGGTGGGTCATGGTGGCCAAGGGCTAGCCGCCTCGGAGGCTCTAACCAGGAGGAGGGTGGCTGGCGGTGTTGGGTGGGTGGCTTGGCCATCTGAGACCCAGGCCTGCTTTTCCCTTCCTGCTGCTTCTTTGCTGCCCAATAACCTCACTCCTCTACCAGCCTGGCACTGCCACATGCCCGGCGACATCTGGGTCACCCCCAGTTTGCAGAGCCAGTCATACCAGGGGTGACACCTGGCTAACAATCACTGGCCTGTCACCAGCCCAATGGGGGAGCTCCTGCGTGAGGGTGTCCCTCAGGGTAAGGCCAGTGTCAGGGAGGCCAAGGGCTAGGGAGGGCTGGGCAGGGCTCTCTGGGAGGCTAGGCTCAGTGGGGTGGGGTGTCCCATCCCAGGGGAGATGTTTCCCAAATGAGAGACAAGGCCACACAGGGGACCCACTTGGAGTCTGTGCCGGTTCTGTCTGGATCAGGGCTTCAGAAAATCCCCGCCAGCGGCCTGCCCAGCACAAAGAGAAGCCTCCTTCCTGGTCCTCAGCGGGGTCCTGGGAGCCTTCTGTGGAGCTCCCTTCTTCCCCTCCTCCGAGAGCTCTGCCCTCTGGCTTCTCAGAACTGCATTCTGTGATGGGGCCCTGTACTGGGGCCCCACCTGGCCTGGGGTACAGGGGAGTCACAGGAAGTCCTCCCTTTCCTTTCTCCTGGGCCATGAGAATAGTGCCAGACCAAGCGCGGGTGGTGGGAGCCGTCTGCCCCACGTGCGGGGAAGGGGGACAGGCAGCACCAGCATCAGTAGGAGATTTGAAAACAATAAACCCGGCAAAAGTTGGTCTGGTTTTTATTAACATCATGTACCCGCAATGCCCAGCCATGTCCCGAAAACTATTTTTGTTGGTCTAAGTTCTAAATAATTGCTGTTCTTGTTGGGTTTTGCTAATATCTAGGTAAGCTTCAAATTAGCGTGCTTTTCTCACTGAGCCTGTGATAAACATAGCCTTCTTTGGGGGGGGTCAGCTTGGAAAACCCCAGCTGGTGCTGTTGGCCCCCGGCACGTGGAGGGCCGCTCGTGTTCCCGTAGGGGATAAGTTCCCAACTCTTTGGAATCTTTTGAGATCACTTCGAGGGCAGTTTGGGTCCAACTCCTGCAGAATTGCATTTTCCTGCATATAAACAGCAGATTGGAAATAAAGAATGACAGTACAGTGGTTATAACAACGAAGAAACAACTCTGACTTCAACTCAGTCATTCAGTTTGAATCTGGATAAGTTTTAAGTTGTGTTTAAAGTTAAAACAGTGATACGATATGAACTGTGATGAGAAGCATTTATGTCTGGTAAGTAGAAGTTCGGTTCACACGTGAGATATTTTACCGACTTGGAATGATCTTTTGAAGACGAAAACGTATTCTTTTAAAATGACTGTTTTAAGTTACAAATGAAGAAAAAAACGACTGCTACACATTTCATTACTGTGGGTGCTTCCTGTGGCTGCTGCAACAAATGACCCCAAAGTCGGTGGTTCACTATGACAGAAATCCATGACCTTACAGTTCTGGAGGCCGAGAGTCTGAAAGGGGTGTCACCTGGCCCAAATCAGTTGTTGGCAGGGCCCCACTCCCTCCAGATCTGGGGGAGGATGCCTTGTCTTGCCTTTTCTGGCTTCTAGAGGCCGCCTGCATTCTTTGGCTTGCAGCCCCTTCCTCCATTTTCAAAGTCCCTCACTCCCATCTCCGCTTTTGCCCCTACCTAGCTGTCTGCTTTCCCAACTCCCCCTCAGCTTTGCTATTTTATAAACACCCCTGGCATTACTTTTAGGGCCCACCTGGGGAACCCAGGATTGTTCTCCATGCCAAGGGCCTTAACTTCATCACGTTTGCAGAGTCCCTTCTGGCATATAAGGTAAGATTCACAGATTCTAGGGGCTCGGATACTTGGGGCGAGGTGGGGGACATTAGTCAGCCTACCACAGTTACCAAGAGTCATTTCGTTGCATGGATGGGGGGTTAAAAATTGCTGCCTCTGGGCATGGAATGCGGCCTGAGGCCTGGTGCTGCCAAAAATGCCCGTGGAGAACAGCTTCTGTCGCAGAGGAGGGGAGGTTGCATTTTGATGCAAGTCAGGGATGCATATGGGCATGTTTCTGTGTGTCTTGTCTGTGTGCTTGATTGAATGGTGTGTGAAGGGCAAGGGTGAGGCTGTGGGGCTATAAATCTGGTCCTGCTCCAGGGTCAGTGACGTCTAAGCTCGGTCCATGTACAGCCTTTGTGATTTGTTCTTAGGAAGTATTCCTTGTGGCACACATTATTACCACCTGGTCCATAACTTACTGAGGGCCTACTCTGTGCAGGCACTCTTCTGGACACTAGACATTCGGCAATGAACACACGGACAAACCCTGAGCTCATGGAGTTGACATCACATCTCTATGTATTTGTTTATTATGAGTCTCACCTAATAGAATGCATGCTCCTCGAGGGTGGGCACTTCTCCTGTCAGTTAGGTGCTACCTAGGAGGAGTGTCTGGCATGTGGCAGGGCTCAGTGAGCACTTATTAAATGAGTTAATGTCCCTTTGGGTCTGTCTCTGAGAAGTAAGAATCTGGAGTTATAGCTCTGCAAGTATAAATGTCCCAAAGATGATATATAAAGATGTTCTGTTTTCATATTTTTTATCGTGGCAAATGCTGTTGTTTTTCCCTTAATGTTTCCTCAAAGTCTTGAAATTCAGTGTCTATGGTGGATCCAAGTTGAATTTCTGAACAACTAAATGTGGAAGGTTTAAAGCTGGTTCTTTGATGGTCATCGGCCACGTTGCTGAGGCATGTAGTTTATACCATGAAATCTAACAGGACCAAAACCATGGTCTTCTATGTTATTTCCCCCAGATCACTGGATCTGAACAAATCTCCATTTGGCCCTCAAACTCTGCACTGCTTTCCAATGCTCCTCTTTCCCTAAATGAGGCATGTTCCTTCAAGACCCTTGGGTACCCCCCAGCCCTATCTCCACAGGGACAGAAAGGCAAAGGAACCAGATAAAGGTGGACACTTGACCGTTTTCAGGCAGATGTTGGCCTCCTGGCAGATTCAGCCTGTTGCTTTAGATTAGTTTAGGAATTTTCCTGATTCTTTCAGTCCTGCAGAAAGGGATCAGGACTTCACACTCCCCACTAGCTTTCCTGATTCAATTCAGAATCTCAGAGCTGAAGCCCTGTGCCCCTTTGGTGATGTGAACGACCTAGGTACTCAGACCACGGTACCTGCTGCCCTGGGGTGGTGTGTGAAGGGAGAGAGGTCCAAATAGAATGCCTGAGTCACCGAAAGCCCATGACAAGAGACAGATGAAAGGAAATGATATTAAATAACATACACCCCTGAAGTGGACATAAATTCAGGCTGAGATTCCATCCTGGGGTTCTGATGACATGAACCACAAGCACAAAGCTAAGGGAGATTTGTAAATGTCATCACCAAGCTCCCCTAAGGAATTACAGCTTTGTTATTTATTATGTACCATCAGAAGCATATCATTCCTTATGTTCAGTGGTACTGGAGTGCTCTCGGCTTGGCTGTCCTGCTGGGCTCCACACCACGTCGCCATGCCAGTCTGAGTCGTTCTTCATGGAGTTGCCAGAGTGGAAGGAGAATTTTTTAAATGGATCATGAATGTCGTCCAGGATCATGCCAGACTAGGGAGAGAGACGAGAAGATGGAAGTGAAGGGAACATGGGCGGTTCCAGCCCCCGCCTGCTCAGGACCTGGATTTGGGGAGCTATGGCCGTCTGCAAGTGCCTTGCTGTCTAAATCCCCACCTGCCCCTCTGGCACAATGGCGATTTGCCTGCGAATCTGTGAACTAAAAAAAAGGAGTCCAAATGTGTGTGGCTGGTTGGCTGTGCCGGCTGACGGTGTTCAGGACCCTGAGCCCAGGTCCCTGAGCTCGCTCCAGCTGCTCCTGTGTCCTCTGGGGAGGGACGAGCGCCCCCACTGGCCAACCTGGACAGCCACAGCCGGGCCATTATTTCATCTTTATGTCTCCTTCTGCCTTCAGAACGAGGAAATGCAGATATCAGTCTGAGCTTTCTAAGAAGTTTCAGTTCACGCTTTGAGCTGGGGAGAAGGCGCCCTGACAGGTATTGCCCATATAACACTATCCGGGGCCTGGGTAAGGTGGGTGGTGTCCCTGCCTTCTAACAAGGCTATCCTGGCAAGTCTTTCTGGGGTTTTGGGGCTGAATTGGGTGCTTCCGCTTTTTTCCAGAGAACCCTCTCTTCCTTCAAATTCGACTTTTTAAACCAGTGTTTGCTACTGGGTCATTGTAAGGCAGCCCTTAGAAAGAAACTGCATTAAAAATGTTAAACTGCAGACCAAAAAAAAAAAAAAAAAGGCCATGCAAACTCAATTCTGTAAAAATACTCTGTTTAATTGATTTTCTTTAAAAAAATCTATTATGTTTCTGTGGGCCTATTGATTTGCAGCCCCACAGAAGTAATGAAGCAGCTGTGTGTTCAATAAGGCCAAAGTGCATCTTACCCCGAATCTGTTCAGCCTGCTGGGGGTGCGACCAGCCAGGTTCCCCCGAGGGCCGGGAGAGTGCGAGCAACCTTCTCTATGACTGCTGAAACTTATTTCTATCAGCATAAACATAACAAATGAAACCCTGGCAACTTTTCTTGCTCTGAAAGCCAAGAACATATCACATCAGTCACCAGGAAGCACACAAAAACACAATTTGCAATACATAAATAAATAAATAAATAAAGGAAAACATTTTTTAAACCCTAGAGTGCATTAACTCCTCCCCCATACTTAATTAGGATAATATTTTACTCCTTAGCTTTTATGCTGGTTTTCTTTCTCTTATATTTTCTGTCCCCCAACTCCCCCAAGTCTTAGAAGGTTTTCTTTGCTTCTGCAGTGAATACCAGGCACAGGTAGCTGTAACTGCAGGCTGATTAATTCTGAGTACAGCTAATATTGCTGTCTTATCCTCTAAAAAATAATACTGAAGGAGATAAGGCACCTGTAATAACACACAAAAGGCAATCGGGGAAATACTGCAGACACCATCAGGCGGCATTTGGTATGGAAAGAAGAGCAACCTGACTCTGATAAGCCATCTTGGCTGCTGTTAATTTCAAAATTGATCATTTGCATTTTGCCCTTAAACGGGAGGATTCAGCCTGAGGCAGGTTCTGATCTGAAGCGGTACAAACTCTTCCTGCCGCTTTGAACAGATTTAGGAACAAATGCTCCTCGGGATTAGCTTGGTGCTGACCAATCGCCATCGCTTCCAGTGCAGCTGGACGGGTGGGGGTCCGTGGTGCAAAGTGATGTTGTCACGGCCAGCGGGTACCAGAGCTCCGAGGACTGCCTGAGGGCGCTGTGGAGCCTTGGAGGGATTCTTATGAGGGAAGGGAAGGGACCAGAGGTGTAACTTTATGGCCATTGCTGACCACCATTCAGAACCACAGTTCTCAGCACCCTCCTCCCCCCTCCGATTTCTGTGCACGTTGGAATTAATAACGAGAATGACGATAACCACGGCACAATGGGCCAAGCTCTGCTCCACGTTTATATGTAGCAACTCATTTAGTATTCAGACCAACTCTGTCAGGCAGGTGCTGTTATTCTCCTGTGTTGACTGAGGCACACACAAAGAGGCCCCACATGACAGGTGACCATCTCATGGACTACACTCCCTTGCTCAGGTGTGGCCTGCTAGCCCCTCTTCCTCTGTTCCCTAGGAATGCACGCTGGATAGGAAGCGCCCAAGCGAGGATGTCTTTAACAGAGGGATAATAACCTTGACTCAGTTCAAATCTGTGTTCTAAGAAACACATCATTTGGGGAAAATACAATTATTAGTAAATGACCACACGTGCACATCTTCCAGCAAATAAAGACAAACCAGTGTGCTGGGGCTTTAAAGCCCAGTTTGGAGAGGGGCTTGGGTGCTGGGGGAGCTGCAGGGTGCCAGGCAGGAGGAGGTGTCACCGCTAGGGGGTGATGTGCCCACCCAGGTGTGGTAAGTGAGATAGAGGTGGAAAGGACGGTGCCTAGGTGTCCAGCTGGAGGAGCCTGGTGGAGGGTGGTGCCTTCCGAGGTGGGTTTTACCTGTGTGCACCACACCTCCTCTGGACAGCACTTCTCTGTGTTGGGTGCTGGGACACGGCAGTGGCCTGTTGGGGGACATGGCTATCAGAGCTGATACACCAGTGGGAAGGGAACATATTCACAGCTGGGGATGGAGAAGGAGGTGTGGGGAAGGCTGGCGGGTCAAGCAGGAGGGTGATAGTGGCAGTTTACATTCAACATCCCACTGAACCCTTCCACCAGCATGGCGGGCACTGTTAGAAGCTGACCAGTCCCCAGTGGCCCTCAGGTGACTCCCAGCTTCAGAGAATTAGCTTTGGGCACTGCCCCAGCTCTGAACCACCGAGGGAAGGAGGCAGAGCCTGGAATGGGAGACGCGCAGAAGGCAGGGCGCTGTCTTCTCCCTTAAGCACCTGCCTTCGGTTTGTGTGGGGGTGGCGTGCAGGGAGGTTACCTCTCAGCAGAAGGCCCTGCTCTGTGCTGAGCCACTGGAAGCCCGGAGTTCATTCTTCATTCTGTCCTGATGACATGGCTTGGGAGGAAATTCATTAGCAGGGTCACCCCACCGGCCTTTAGTGCTAGAGGTATGTGCTGGAATCCCTGGCACCCTTTAAAACCACAACGGGAAGGCAGGGCCCCTCCCAGACGTGTGAAGTCAGGGCCTCCCAGGTGACCCTGTGGGGCAGCCGGAGCTGTGACCCCTGAGCGATGACACCTTCACTTCGCATTACGCCTAACCGTCTTCCTAGGATTCATTGGCAGCTGTCCAAGAACCCGACAGGAGTGTAGGGTGGGAGGGTCCGGGAGAGAGAGGCACGGAGTCATGTGGGGCCTCAGACAAATTCTTCCTCCACTTTGTCCGGTGATGAAAGGGCCACAGGTTGGGGACCTTGGGTGGATGAGTATGCCTGGCACAGAGACAGCGCTCGGTGACTGTATGCAGGGCGAAACGGGTGACAGTGGCCAGAGGTGAGGTAGGGGTGGGGGTGAGGGGACGGATGGACAGTGGAGGGGCGTGGGATGGGGGTGGAATAGGAGGTGGGCGTGGGGGCTGCTCAGGCACTTTTGGCTGATGTGTTCGCGAGGCATGGCTGTGCGGGAGGAGGTGGGGGGTGGCTGAGGAAGTGGGGTCTCCTGTTTGCTTTGGCCCTGGCTTCACAGGAAGCATTCATGACAAATGAAGACCGGGAAGGTGTAAAACCAGAGGTTTGCTGAGAGCCAGCCTTGAACACAATTAGTCTCGGGTTCTTTAACAGAGAAGCTAGAAGGATCTCAGTGTCCAGAGGGAATCTTTAAGACTTCTTGTTTCTTCCTCAGCCTTCCAAGTGAAATCCTACCCAAGCATGGCCGGCTCCCAGCTCTTGAATTAGCTTCCTCCTTGCTGGGCTTTCTGTCCCCCAGGCCTTGGTCTGATGCTGGCTCTGGCCACAGGCAAAATGAAGAGAAAACAGAGAATAAGTTGGCTATCTACGATTATTCCCTACATTCCCGTTTTGAAGTTTTGCCACTGGAGGAATCAAGGTGACATCTGAGTTGGATGTTACATCTGCAGGTGAGGATGCCACAGGGCAGGGCTTCAGGCAGAGGGACAGTAGGTGAGAGTGCAGAAGGGACCTTTTTGGGCATCCTGCTTTCTACCAGCCTGGGCCTTGGGAGGACACTCACTTGACAAACCTTGACTGAGAACCTACTGTGTGAGACACGGGGCTAGATCTCAGAGACACAGACTTAGGACACAGTCCCAGCCCTTGGGCAGGGGTGGGGGTGCTGAGTCTAAAAGCCAAAAGTGTCACTTGACAAGAAATAATGCTTTCAGAGGATAGACCCACTGCTGGCATCAGGTGTCTCCCCAGCAAAGTAACAGTGTTACTTGGATCAGTAACCCGGCCTGGAGTTCCTTTCTGCTAAATGGGACAAAAACGTACACCTTGAGGACGATATGTGGCTCATTTCACTGGCTGAGACAGATTTATGGGTGTATATGTGTGTGTGCATTTTACACGTAAACCCATACCACAAGCATTTGCAACCGGCTTCTTTGTGTGTTAGAGTGACTTTGGTGGAGAAGAACGGGGAGTTGCACAGGCGTCGAAGTAGGTGGGTCATTTATTTCAGTTCTTTAGGGCTGGCTGCAGTCCTTACTCACGTTCCTCCTTCTGGCTGGTCCTTGTGTGTGTGTGTGTGTGTGTGTGAGCGTGCAAAAGAGAGAGAAACAGAGAAAATGGATAGCCTGCCTGGGGTAGAGAACAGTTCCTAGCTGTCTCATAGGATCTGTTTTCTTTTGGCCCGAGTTTCTAGTGAGGTCAGCCACAGGAAAAATCAGAATGAAGAGGACTCTCTTGTCCCCTCCTGGCCTGAGCCAGGAGCTCTGTCCTCTCACTTTCTCTCTAAATAAAAGCCTCTGCCCTGCTCTCCTACCTTGAGTGTTTGCGAAGTTCATTCTTCGGCTCTGCGAACAAGGACCCTGGCATCATTTCTGGGGGCTTGTCTGGGATAACTTCACAGGTGAGTATGGGCACCGGAACCTGCCTTTTTCTTTCACTGTCCTTATAGAAGGAAGCCGTCTATGGCACACATCAGGCGCCCGTCAGCCACTTAAATGGGACTAACCCGGCTGCCGATCTCAAAGTCTTGAGCGACAGGTTCCCCTGTGTCTCCCTCAGTTGATCCCACGTCTCCCTTGGGAGCCGGGAATGTCACCTGAGTGGAGGCCAGGATTCCGTTTCAGAGGCCTCTCCTTGGATGCGAGGGACTGAGGAAAGCCGTGGGCAACTGCGAGGGTCTAGGCTGAGGCTACACTTCAGCGGCTTCTCAAAGGTCCGCGTGTCTGGAATCAGACCCCGAGAGTCCGACTGGGTATCCGTGAGGAGCGTCTTTCTCTGTCTCTCTGACTTCCAGCCGCTTCTCCAGGCCGCCCTGGTCTCTGAGTGAGGCAGGGGCGCTCTTTACTTTCTTTATATGCTCTGTGTGTGCCTCTAACTTCATCACATTCACAGAACCTGATGCTCCCCACCGCAAGGTAGATCTATGCTTCGCTCTTACTCTTAACTAAATACTGTACTTTTTATCTCATACAAATGTATCTGGGGACCCGTTAGCCACTTAAAAGACAATTAGTGTCGGCTACCAGCCTTCAAGTCTCGGGTGAAAGGTTTCCCGTGTCTGCCGCTCCTTGATGCCCCACCTCCAGACGGACGGGAATGTCGAGGAGTGGCTGAGTGGATTTCCTACTTTCCTACCCTAATCTGCGGACTCCGAGGGCAGACCAGACTAGTGGACAGTGGTCCTTGGATCTCAGCTACAGCCTATTGATCTGATGGCGCTGAGTGAACCTCCAGCTAGGCTGCTGCCTATGGGAGAGTCGCAGATGACCCCTGACATCTGTCTGACAGGTCAGATTTCTTACAGTGGGTGACTAGTAGGATAATTCCTAAGCAGTGGCAGAAACTGATGTTTGGAAGTATAAACCCTCCCCCTGCTTCATAACGGTCCGTGGCAGCCTCTGTCTGAATTTTATCTTTGGCTTTAGAAAAAGTCCCCCTGCTCCTCATTCGAAGCAGTCCTCTTGGGACTGTGCCACTTTCTCCTGTGTAGCATAAATGAGGTTTGTGAAGTGGTCAAGCTGAAAACTGAGCCCAACGTGTAAATGGCTCTATTCTACTGACCTCTCTTCCTTAAAGGCAGTCATCCTGGGGCACGGCATTTCTTTTTCTGCAGCCCCAGGGAAGGGCAACAGGCTTGTGACTCTGAGCAACCACTGTTCTGGCAACGAGAGATCACACGGTCCCTGCACTTATCAGACAGGCAGGGGCCTCTCAAAGAATGATCCCGAGTGTACTGTGCTGAAGCCCATGCAGGAAAACTAGGGTCTGGATCAGAACTCCCAAAAGGCGTAAAGTAAGAGCACACTGGTAAGGTCCCACTAGATCCAGAGCTCCGAGGCGACTCTTGCTTAGTGGGAAGGCAAGAGGGAAATCAAGGCAAGGTGCAGGCCACGCTGGTTAGGAGTGGTTAAGTCCAGTAGGTCCGGCAGAGGAGGTGATTGACCACTGTCACCCAGGCTCCAAGGTGAGGGGACGCCCTCACAGGAAAGGCCCACCAGGTGTCACACACCTGTCTTTCTCTCTCTCTCTTCCAGATGGGAGCGTCCTCTTCAAGTTTAAAGCCAGACACACCTCTGGCATGCATTCTGAAGAACTGGGAGCAATTTGATCCCCAAACCCTGAAAAAAGTGCCTTATTTCTGCACACAAGCCTGGCCTCAATACCAACTCTCTGATGGAGAGGCTTGGCCCCCGAGAAAAGTACACAATATAATAAGGTTATGCAGCTAAATTTTGCCACAAGGAAGGAAAATGGTCAAAAGTCCCGTGATCTACTACAATATAAAACTGGTTTTCTAAATCCTTTTACTGGAAATCTCTTCTACTTATTGGGTTTATCATTATCCTCAAAAGTTGGGAGGTTTTTAAACTAGACTCCCCGAGACAAATCATTCTTCTGCGATACAGACTGGCTTAAATCTTTCAAAAGAAAAAATGCTTAAAGAGAGGCTTGGCTTTGTCATATTTAGTGAAGGTTTTGTAAGTAATGAGCATGGTGGTTAAAAAACGAGTGAACTAAATAAGTGTAGTAACTGAACTTCTTGGTTGCAAGGATGTTGGGTTAAAAATATCCCACACCCTCCAAACTTCCCAAGCCTCCAAAATCAATGGACTAGGAGTGTTTTTCATTGGTATAATCACCTAAACCCCACTCTTATACCATCTCTTGGTTTAGAAGATGTAATTTGGTATATCAAATTTTAACCAATTCTACTCAAAAGGCCTAAATACTGAAGTTAAACTAATGCACCAAGCAGTTATACAAAATAGAAGGGCACTAGGCATCTTAACCGCAGCACAGGGTGGGTTCTGTGCTATAATTAAAGTTGTGTATTGTGTGTATATTCCAAATTATTCACAAAACGTCCCTGATTCACTCCAAGACCTCCAAAGGCAAGTCCAAGCTGTGTCAGGCCCAGAAGCCCCACGGACTGCTACGATATGGAGCTGGGTTTCCAAATCCTTTTGAAGCCATAAACCTGCAAATGGTGATGGAAGTGGAACCCAAGACAGAAGTGCCCATCTTCCAAGGCCTCTCAACTGACCAGTGATGGAGACCTAGCTGCACCCTTTACTGCGCCCCCTCTCAGCACGAAGCAGCCAGAGCGGTCATCACCCCCTTTCCCCAGCAGCAGCTAGGGTCTCCATCCGTAGAGGGGGGAGTGAGACAGGGACCGTGGGCTTAGACAGAGGAGGGTGAGGGCCTCTGGGAAAAACAAAGCCAGATAATCCATTGTGGGATTTGCTCTGGCCTGCTGGGGGGCCCAGCTTGTTTTTCTGACTTTACCCAGGTGCTACTTTTCTTCCTCCAGCCCTAAACAAATGATTTGCAACCTGAGCAGGGTAGCAAGGAAGCCCAAAACAACTAGTAAAAACAGGAAGGATGCCATCTTAAAAATAAGATTGCATCTTAAAACCCAATTAGTTAAAAAGTAAGTTTTTTAACAAACAGACAATAACTCAGCCCACCTGGGGGCAAAGCAGGCGGTCTTGAGTGATATGCTCCCAGACCAGGAAGCTGCTATTCTGGGAGGAAATCAGAGCAGTAAAATTCTTGCAAATAACCAGGAAGACTAATTAGAAACTTAATGTCTCTTCAAAGATAAACATTTTGGGACCACTTAGCAGGTGTACATCCCTAGCCCTTTGTCTCTCAACTGCTTGTAAAACCCCTAGATGACGCACCACCCCGGGACTCTCTTGTCCCCTCCTGGCTTGAGCCAGGAGCTCTGTCCTCTCGCTTTCTCTCTAAAGAAAAGTCTCTGCCTTGCTCTCCTAAAAAAAAAAAAAAAAAACAGTAAGAAAGAAAAACCAGAATGAAAAAGAGCTTCCTGGGAGAAGAGAAACCTGGTTTTGGACATCTTGTGCAGTCTAAGACTTGGTGGCCTGGTCCTGGGGTCGGAGGAGGTTTGCAGTGTGGGCACACGTGTGGCCTCTCTGTGCCCCAGCCATCCCAGTGGTCAGCGTGTGTATTTGCTGGCTGGAAGGCCACACTCTGCAGCAGTGAGCACAGCTCTCCTGGGAGACCCTCTGGGTGGGAGTGGGAGTGGTCCCTGCCAGGCATTTTGCTGCCCAGGTGTCCCGCACCACACCGACGGAGCCCCCACTTCTGGAGCGCATGCCCTGTGCTGGCCTCTGCCCGTTCTCTGTTCTTCCAAAACACCAACTCTTTCTGGCTCAGGGTTGACCTACCCCTTTGGCCTGGACTTCTCTCCCCACCCCTGTGCCTGGTTAGCTCCTTCTCATGTCTAGCTCCTGGCTCTCTCACTCCTCACGGCCCTTGTCGCAATTTATTCTTTTACATTTGTTGGTTTACCTGTTTACTGACTCTCTCCTCAGCTGGACTGGGTGCCCCGTGTCTGGTACATGATAGGTTCTCAGGAAATTTTTGCTTACTGATAGTCCACCTTTCAGCCACCCTAGAGGCAGTGATGATATCAGCTGGATTTGCAGGTAAAGAAACAGGTGTCTGGAGGATGAGTCACCTGCCCAAGCCACTCAGGTGGGATGTGGAGAGCTGGCATTTGGGGCCACATCTGCCGGGCTCCCAAACCCGGGCTCGAAGCCATGCCCTTCGCTGCCTTCGGATCCTGTGTGAGCAACATGGTGACCCCATGCGCGTGCCTCTCTTCTATAAGACACGGGACACAGAGGGGTCCTACAGAGCACCTGGACAGCCCTCTACTGATTCCCAAACATTGCCAACCCGTCAGAGAAGCACACCCGGCCAGAGAGCCCCGGGGCTAAAACCCCTGCCTCTGTCAACTCACTGAGCTGGAGGAGGGGCAGCGGCCAGCTTGCTAGGGGGCGTGACTCACAGCATCTGGGCTTCGGAAAGCTGGCCACAGGCAGGCGCAGCCAGCTGGGTCTTGCCCTGGAGACACCCCTGGCACCTGCTGTCCTCGTCCTGCTTTGGCAGAGTAGCGCGACCACGTGGCCCTTGCCGCGCAGCCTGGGTCCGGTTGAGGAGTCTCTTTATTTTATGCTTAACAAAGACGCCAATGGCCCGTGGGAGCGCTGGCCTGGAGGCCCATGCTCGCAGCTGGGAGGGGCTGCTCATCTCCAGTTGGTCCTTGCGTGAACACAGAGCGTCACCGGAGCACGGCCCTCCCTCCCTGGGCTCTGTCATGATGACTGAAGCCCCCTCCTGGTGCTGCTGGCAGCCCCCAGGCAGAGATCAGGGAGCCCCAGCTGGAGGGCATCTCCCAGTCCCCTCTCTGTGCCGCCCCGAGCCCAGCACCAGTATTTCTACACCTGCATAGAGAGACCCAGGGTTGGGAGGTGGGGTGTTAGGCCTGGGAGGAGGGGGAGGGAAGGCATGAGAGGAGGAGGCTCTTAATCAAAAGTAGCTACTAGGTCCCAGGCACTGGTATTAAAAAGAAAAAAGCAAACTGTGGGAAGCCAGCCATGGATCATCCGGGTGAAAGTGTCTCACTGCCCGCCAGGATCCTCGTCCAGTATGGCATCGATTTCAACTTTGGGGATGAGGTTCAGGGCAGGAGAAATGGGGTGTTTCCAAGGCAAAGGACAGAACTATCTCCATCCCAAGAGTCCATGTGGTGATGGCTGGCAAGACCCGGGTTCATGTGAGGCAGTGGTCTGCTGAGGATGTGGGCTCCCTGCCTTGGTCACAGTGCCCCGCTGCCCACTCAGGCCCACACCCGTGTGAGCAGCGCGTGGCCAGGCCAGGGTATCCTGCTGCACTTCTTTGATCTCATTTCACCTTCTCTCTGCAAGTGGACATCACCAGTCTGTGTAGATGCCTGGGGGGCTTGAGGTGTTGTTCGAGGGTGCCTGGAGCTGGGGTTTAGACCCAGGTCTGTTCGCTTCCTGGGCTCCTGACCCCTGTGCAGAATATTCAACCAAGAAGAGTGTCAGCGCATCAGGCATCCGTCGGCTGGCCTTGCTGCCATTTTGACTCCTGTACTTCTGAGACCTGTGACCTAGGGTCCCAGGGAATCCACTCCCGGCTCTGTAAGGCAGGGGACATGCCGTTCAGCTCCTCTCGAGGTTGTAGTGGATTAAATGAAAACATGCAGCCTCTGTGCCGTGCAAGCCTTTGTCTGCCCTGGGTTTGAGAATGAGGTTTCCATCGGAGTATTTACACGGTGGGGTGGTATGCACACAAAACATAAGCATCGTTTCTGACTCCATGTGCACACACATTCATGTTGACCTATTCACACACACATATGTATACATATTTACATCTATGTATATATATATGCATATCCACACACATAGACTCACATCCACTTAGGCACACATATATATTCATGGATACATATATTTGCATCTATCTATACCCACATATATAATCATGCATATGCATTCATATATCTGCACACACATTTATACATATATATTCATATCTATGTCAACACATACATACATACACATATTCCATTTGTTTTTCTTTTCTTGGCTGGAAAGTTGGAGGTTTTTTCCTCCTTCCTAGGAATGATGACATCACAGTGACTTTTGCAGCTAAGTGTTGTGCAGAGAAAGCAGCTTGGTCCCTGCTGGTGTGAGAGGCGGCCTCTCTCCTCCGTGGGAGGAGCTGGGAGGAGCTGGGAGGAGCTGGGAGGAGCCTGCACCAGTCTGCGGCCCAGCTTCCCTTCCCCTAGGAAGCAGACTGAGCATGAGATCTCTGACATGTCAAACCAGCAAATTAACAGGAGAATTTGGAGAACCATGAACCGGACCCTCACCTATGAGGCTTAAAAATATGGTGATGCAATCAGCAGCCTCGGCAGCCTGATGAAGCCTCTCGAAAATGCTGATAAAATAACCACTAAAGAAAACTGTAGAAGAGCCACTTCAAACTTTCCAAAATGTGAAGTGCATCCTTATGGAGAAAACAGCAATCTGCTTGCCTTTCTTCAAGGTTCAAGATTAATTAGGGGCTTATTTAGTGCATGAATGAGGAAACAAATGAACTCTTGGGTCACAAAGCGTTGAAACCAATTTTTTAATCTTTTTTTTTTTTTACAATTACATTTGTAATCATAAAAGTCTTCATTAGACGTTGTCACCAGCATATATTGTGCTAAAGAAGTGTTACCACCCTGGGCTTTTGACAAGGCTGCCCTTCTTGCCATTAAAGCAGGCTCTTACAACAGAAGCCTTTTCTTTCTCCCTAACAGCTAAGGGCTGTGGCTTGGAAGGCTAGTCTAGGCTCCAGCGGGGAAATTCAACTCCCTACTCGCCCTCCTCAACCTGAGTTCACTTGTCTTTTCTGGAGACGAGCCTTTTCTCCGACATGTCAAACCAGCAAATGAACAGGAGAATTTGAAGAATGATGAGCTGACCCTCACCTATGAGGCTTAAAAACATGGTGATGCAATTAGCAGCCTTAGAAGCCTAATTTTCTGGAGATGTGGTCCTTTCCCAAACAGGACAGACCAGCAAGATGCTGGGTAAGCATAAGTGGCTCCCTGGATGGTTGTTTATTCAGCCATTCACGATGACAAGACAGGCATGGGGGGGAGAAGGGAGCCCAGCCTACTTCTGTCTCTCGCCGGCCCTATCCTCAACTATAAATGGAAGCTGGTCCCAGTAGCCCCCTGCTACTCCCAACCAATCTCTTCCTTCCATTCGGCAGGGAGCCCCTGGGAACTTACTAGTGCCGTCACTGCTGGGTGCCAGGGATACAGGAGTGAGTCAAACTTACGTTCTCCTGCCCATGGAGCTCTGAACTTGGGTTGATTGCCTTGATAATTGCAAAGTACCTTTGTTGTTTCTGGTCCTGGTCTGCCCATGCTGGGACTCCATAGCAGATACCACCTTTATCTATTGGCTGTGTCTATACAGCTAAGCAACATCACAGATAAATGAGTACCCACCCGATGCTAAGCTGGCCTTGGGCAAATCTTTCACCTGCCCGAGCCTCTCCTCCTGAATGCATAAATTGGGGACATGTGTGGGCTGCTGTGATACTTTATGGTGGACAGATTCTTGGGGGTATCCTCCTGCTGGTGTTCATGCCCTGTGTTGTCCCCTCCCCTGAGTGTGGGTAGGACCAGTGACCTACAGGATATATGTGATTGCATTATGTAAGATCACAACCCTGTCTAGCCAGGAAACCGTCTCCCTGGCTGCCTGTGATGAAGCAGGTGGCTGTGTTGTGAGCCGCCTTTGCGGGCGGTGGTGCACCAGAGGCTGAGAGGGACCTCCAGCTGACAGCTAGCGGGAAGCCATGACCTTCAGTACAGTAGCCTGCAAAGTGCTGAATTCTGCCAACAGTCATGTGAGTTGGGAAGTGGATCCTGCCCCAGTCCCGCTTCAGATGAGACTGTAGCCCTGACCTGGATGGCAGAGACCTTCATGAGACCTGGAGGTGGAGGACCCAGCCCAGCAGGGCCAGGACTCCTGACCCACAGAAACTGAGATAATAAATGTGTGTGTGTGTGAGCTTCTAAGTTGTGGTGTGATTTGTTCTCAGCCATAGGAAACTAATAAGCCTACATGTCTCCACCTATGTTCATTGTAAACAGTAGGTACTGGTACCATAGGAAGGCTTGGGATGTGGCCATCATTTGTTGAGAGCCTTCCATATACCAGGTGTTGGACAGCCAGGATAGACCAGCAGAGAGTGATTAAGAGTGTGGGGTCTGGAGTCAAAATGCCTGGGTCTGCATCCAGCTTGAGCACTTCTTAGCTGCATGATGCTGAATAAATGCTGAGCTCCTCATATGTAAAATCGAGGTAAAGCCAGTGCCTTCTCTTTCCTCAGAGCATGGAATAGTGACATACTATGTACAAGGGTATTTAGCTAAATGCCTGGTCCACAGGATATTCACACTAAGGTACCGCTTTAATTACACAAACAATAATGTTCTCTACATAATGAAACTGCAAGGTATGATTTTCCTTATCTTACAAATGAGGAATCAGAAGTCCAGAAAGGTTGAGGAACAACTTGAAGGTCATGTAGCTAAGCAAAGGACCACATCCTCACCCCTAACGCATACGTGCTCCCTCAGCAGGCTCCCACATCCCGCCTGTTCGTAACGGTGGCAACTGTGGCATGCTCTGAACTAACACGCCGAGTTGGTGGGGTTTGCAGGAGCTGCCCGGGTGGGCGCGCACGTGGGGCAGTGGGCGTGTGCTTCGGGCTTCCTTCGTTGACTCCTCAGCCTCCTACAGCTCAGAGCTGGCCGAGACTGGAAAGCCCCCGTGGCAGGCCAACGACACACATCTTGGGCTGTGCACCCAGCGGGCAGGCTGGCAGCTGCTGAGCCAGGCAGACCCCAGCAATGCCAGACAAAGCTGGGGCACCAGGAGGGAGGCAGGGGAAGTGTATGCTCCTGGCAGTGTCCAGGATGTCCTCTGGGCAGATCAGACTCTGGTTTTTACGTTTTATTTCTATAGAGAAATTTGTGGCCTCTGGATCGACCTTTGCTCCCATGCCAACATCAATTAGTTCTAAGAAGTGCACTTGGGTCTGCTGTAGCCAGCGTCATCCAGAGAGGCGGGCTGGTGTTCGGGGGGGACGCCAGCACCCTCTCCCTGTAGGGGGGCCCCTTTGGCGCCCTGGTCAGCTTGGTGAGTGGTGTTGCTCTCACCAGGGTTGTGCCGTGTCCTGCCCTCATTCCCCTTGGATGGTGGTCCTTACCTGGGACTGATGGGGAGCCTCCTGTGTTTGAACGCCAACTGCCGCAGGCACAGAACCAATGCAGGCACTGGTGGGAGCGGGGAGGGTGTGCCGCAGACATCCCCTGCTGCGTGGCCCCCGAAGCCTGTGGCCAGCACCTGCTCGCGCACGGCAGGGCTTTGTGTGTGGGATGAGCCCCTGTGTCTGTAACCGGGAAGGCGATTTCTGAACCAGGTTCCTCTTCCTCTGGAGGGTTTGGAAGAGGACAGAGGACGGGAGCAGTCGCTCAGGCTGTGGGAAGCTTGGGTGATCTTGAGGAGGGGCTGTATCTTTGATGGCACCCCCCACCCTGGGCCTAGCCTGCTACCACAGGTGCAAACGGGCATAAAGAGGGAGACCACCTGGGCCTGTGTGTCCCACCTTTGCCTCTACCTAATTGATTTTCTCATCTCACACAAAAGGGTATCGGGGGAGGGGGTGCAGAGAAAAGCCAGGACCCTTGACTAGGTGTGGGAGCCTGAGCGGAGCTGGGCTGCTGAGGCCATGGCCTTCCAGAACCACCCTGGACCCTCTTTAGGCCAGTGGGCATTGCTACTAGACTTCAGAAAACGCTGTCAGCTTGGGGGAGAAATGTTTGTCTTCGGGCCCCTCCCCATGACCCTTTTGAAGTTTTCCTCCACTGTCTGTGTTTCCTCTGCCCCCAGAGCCCCTTCCTTTTACGGCCTCACCCCTCAATCTCACCAAGCACACATGGCTGCCTGAGGCTGGCCTCTTTTCTTTTGGCCTCTTAGCCTCCTTTCTTTCCTTCCCGTGACCACAGCCCTGGAATCCTAGCTCCTCCTCAGGACAGAGCCCTGCAGCTCTTGGATCCTCCAGCAGCACTTTCTCTGTAGCTTCCAGGTACCCCGGGCCTGGGAACCCATGTCAGATGGGGGCTGAGTGTGTGGCCTGAAGAGCTCTGCAGTGAGGTTTTGAGGTGCAGTCCCAGATGGACTCCCTCCCCTGGTGCAGGAAACAGCCCCAAGACTGCTCCAAGGTGGGAGATCTGGGAGGAGGATTCACCCTCAACACTGTACCTGCGCTCCCAGCCGCCCCTGCGGCATCTGAGTGGCTGTGCATTCAGCTGGGGCTTTGGGGGTGTGAGGCGTTGGCACCACCCTGGAGTTGGCTGCGGAGAAAGAAGTGGCAGCAGCCTGAGCCTGGAAAGGGGCTTCCTGGGGGCCGGTCAGGCCTGTGGAGGATGGGCAGCCCCCAGCCCTCTACGAAGCCCAGCTCACCCACCCTATTGACAGAGGCCCCGCTTCCTCCACGACTGGGAGGAGTTGCGGCGTTCAGAGTTTCAGAGTGCCCGGAGGGCTGCAGCAGTTTAGCTGCCAGATGACAATGAGAGATTCAGAAAGAGCAGGCTCTGATTTGCATACAACTTGCATTTCATTTGCATACCACCCGCTGCCAGCCAGGCTCACACCTCTTGCTCATCTTCCAGCAGGGTGGGGAGGTGGGGGGGGCTCCTCCCTGTCCTCTGGAGAAGAGGAGGACAGGGCCCCTGCCAGGGCCACAGTGGGCAGGGCCGGCTCTTCTGAGGTCAGGTGCCCTGGAAAACCTGCCAGTGGGCAGGGGAGCTCTGCCTTTCCTTGGGGGTCAGTGTCTCTCTAAAATCAAGAGCTCACTGTGCTAACGAAGTGGCCCTTGTGGCTTAATCTTTCCTTGAGTCACTTGGTTTTCTGCTGCAGCTAACAGCAGGGCATTCCCAAAAGCTCTAGAAAGGGGGAATGCATCGTCCTGGGTTGAAACGAATTACAGAAATTCTTTCATGGAGATCACCTCAGGTGACCGCAGGCTGGTGGTCCTTCCCTGTGCCGGGCTGGCCAGCCCCCAGATCCTCTTCCCATGACAGGCTAGGCCAAGCGCAGGGTCTGGGGGCTTCGGTTAGTCTTCTGATGGGGGCATTCATCCCAGAGGGTCTGAAGCTTTCAGCCTATTCAGGTTTAGAAAGCAGAGGGGCTGGGACAGAACTTTGTATATTCAGGATCAATCTGTGCCCACCCTGGGTCCCCCACACCCCTGACACTGGTTTCCAGAAAGCGGGAAAAACAGGGAAACAATAGCTGTGCGTTGTGCCTTCCCTTTTTTTTCTCTTTTGAAGGCGAGCAACCAGGCCCATCACAGACGGCTTTTACACCCAGCAGGCAGGAATCCCTGTGGGAGCTTCATGGGAGAGCATGGTCCCGCATCCGGTGCTTGGCAAGGTCAAATCCCAGCTCTACCAAGGGTCGCTGTGTGACCCTGGGTAAGTACTGAACATCTCTGAGTCTTAGCTTCGTGCTGCCTCTTAACCATGACAATATCTTGAAATTGACCATCCTTAGCAAGTCTGAGGTCTAGCGGCCAGTGGCACCTGTCCTTTATGAAGGGTATTATCAGGGCACATACCTTCCTCAGCCTGTTCTCCACCCCTCCTTGGTTTAATCGGTTGGGCGTTCAGGGTAAAAGTCAGCCCTCAGCCCTGAGGGTCTAGCAGAGGTGGATCTTGGGACCTGACCTCAGCCAGTGCCTGTCAGTCATCCTCCCCGGCTCTGTCAAGGGGAGGCTAGCCTGGGCCCTTAGCCCGCCAGGCACGTTTGTCCCCAGGTACCACAGCCTCAAAGAACCCACGTGCCCCCACCCTCTCCCACACTTGGAACAAGGGAAGAGGTGTGTGGTGGGGAGAGCCTGGGATCTGAGGAACACTAAGCAATAAAGGACTTTAAAATAGATTTACTTTAATTATATGCTTCGGTAATTTGCTGTAGTTTCCCTTCCCATTATTAAATTACAACAGTAACTCATCTGATGGATTTTCACTGAGAAAACATTCATTTTATTTTATTATGTTTTTGTGCGTCAGTCTATGACGAAGGGAGCAAAGTTTGCCCTTGTCCCCAGATGGGTCGGGGTGGGGGGGTCCGAGGAGCGAGGGGCAGTCGGATGCGGGCTGCTGGGGGTTTGGGGCAGCCAGGGGCTGTCAGCCTGGGAGTGAAGGAGGGGGGCTTGGGGAGGGGCGTCTCGGCCAGACAGGGGCCTAGGGCTGGGTGGAAGCTGGAGAAGGGGGGCTGCTAGCAGACGGGATGGGCAGAATGGGGTCGCGCCTCCCCTCCAGGCCTGAGGAGGCCCAGGGAGCAGGGAGAAGGACCTGAACTTTCTCCTTACTTTCTACCTGGCTGCTCTTTGGAGGTGAGATGGGAAGGCAGGGGTGAGGAAGGGAGGAAGGCGGACAGGAGCAGCCTCAGGTGGCGCCGGACCAGCTTTAACCACGGGCAGGGCAGGAGTGGCTCCGAAGAAGTTCCGTGCCGCCTGGTCCGACCCCTCCCAGTGCAGTCCTGTCCCTGCTCAGTGTGGCTGCAGGCGCTGCGCCTGCTATTAAGGCCTCTCCCACGGGAGTAGCTGACAGTCTGCAAGGTCTGGGCTTGGGGACCCATCTTATTTGCCTCTCTCTTCCCGTCTCCTCTGAGCTGGCGCCCTCGGCCACCCCTGAACCTCAAATGTCCCTCTGCCTGAGTATCAGACCAATACAGAGAGAGGTCTACCTGTGTTGTCCCCACGCCTCTGTGTGGCAGGGCTTGGAGTTGAGCCACTGGTAATAATAATTTAAAAAATGGTGTTGCACATTTACCATTTGCTTGGCAGTGTGTTAAGCACTTTATAAGTAGGTCGTCCTTAAAATTGTGACAGCGCTCTGATAAGGTAGCCGTTGGTAATTGTCATTCCTCGTTTACATACAAGGACTCGGAAGTGTAGGTCAGCTTAGAAGACACATACCTGATGGAGAATCTGAGCTAGACGCAACTCTGAAGCTCCCGCTGGCACCGCTCCTTCTCAAACGCTAGTGTGCCAAAGCGTCCCCGGAAGGGCATCGACCTGGGGTTTAGGAGGCCGGCGGGTGGGTGGAAAGGGACCTTTCTAACAGCATGTCAGGTGCTTCTGCCGCGGTGGGGAGCCGCGCCCAGCTGCCTGGCCTCCCCGGGGACCCGTGGTGCACTGTGGTGGCGGCTCCAGGGTCACCCCCGAGGCCTGTCACTGTCCCACCCTGCTCCTCTTTCTCTTTCCTCTCCTGGCCAGCCTCAGCGCAGGGGGCGACCTGGAGGCTGCTCTCCAGGCCTGGCCTTCTGCTGAACCTGAAGGGGGGACCCTGAAAGGGACCCAGATCCTCAACCCCAAGTGAGGCCAGGCCTGCTGGCTTTCCCCTGCTCTACCTGCCAGCCCCACGTGTGTCCTTCCCACAGCAGGCCCAGAGGACACCACCTCCGCCTGTCCCCCTCCCTCTCCCCAACCTTCAGTCTCATGAAGGGCCTTGTCCTACCCACTTGGTGTTCCCCGGTCTGCTGCTCCTCTGTGGCCCTTCTGCCTTGTCCCTGTTATTCCCCAAGCTGTCACCTAACCTTGTTCTCAGACTCCAAGGTGATCAGCCTGCTACTTCAAGCCACCATTGGCAAGACCCCAGAAGCAGTTACCCAGAAGCTCCTGCCCCAGGGCTGTGCCTGGAGGAGCTCCCAGCTGCCTTACCCCCTCCACCAGGGCAGCTGGCGAGCTGTACCCGAAAGCCTGCCCTGTGTCCAGCTCACACCTTAGGGTGTGGGGCTCCACCTGGCCTGGGCTCAGGCCTCCTGCCCTGCCCCACCCCGGCTTGCAGGTCCTCTGAGGTAGGAAGGGAGGAGGCAGTGGGGGCAGAGGCCTGCTCACCTGCACATTGTCATGGGAACCAACCACCCTGCAGGGACTGGCATGTGCAAGCCACCTTTGCAAAACAGAGAACAGAATGCCTCTATCTCTAAGCCACAAATAAAGGCAGTCCAGGCAGGCAAAAAGTAAATGACATACCATGGTGTCTTATTGAATGACTCCCTGGCAACTGAGCTCCCTCATAATAAACAAATGAACAGGCACAGCTCACCAGCCCCTCCAAGCTGGGTATTAGGTTAGTACTCCGCCAGAGGCACGGGGATGTTTATGGGAAGCAGGTGGAAAATTGCTTGGGAGGGCACGTGTGTAATTAATGGATAAACTCGGCACCTTAAGGCAAATTAATTTGTCTTCAACCTTGAACTTCTTAGCCAGGGATCTGGGGAGGAGAGGAAGAGGAAGAGGTGAGTTTTGTTACCTCCCTATTTCCCACCCTGGGAGCCCGGGTGCCTTCAGCTCTGTCGTTATTTCAGGAGCAGCTCTGAGAACCTCTGAGCGCCCTCACTGAAGGTCTTGCGTGGCAGCGTTCTGCAGCACTGCAACGTTGCACACAATTTCCCCCGGCAGTCGCATTTCTGATGCTGTAGTCCGTCTTTGGGGCCTGCTCTCTCCCCATATGCAGTGTCCTTGCTGGGCAGTGTGTTGGTTTAGGAACCTGGAGGATGTGGAAGACACAGCTTGGCCAGCTGCTGCCTGGGAAGCCTCAGACCCCTGCTGTTCGCCATGGAGGGTATTTGAGAAGCAGAGTTAGTATTGATTATGAAATAGGCATGAGCTGTGTTTCCAGTTGGTGGGATCTGGTTTTATTTCTGATCTGGTTTATTGACCACTGATTTTGAAATTATAGCCTTGACTTTCACCCTGTTTGTACTGCAGATCTGGTTCCCTGGGAGGTACATTAGTCTGCAGGATGTTCATTAGCAAATGAATGGAGGGAAGGAAACAGGAGCTGGCAGAGGGCTCCTGTGGCCTAGGACGGCCCTCAGAGCTGTCCTGAGCTGGGCTGAGCCAGTCCTTCATAGGCCCTTGGATATGGCCCCATGGGGGAGGGTGAGGCCTTGGGCAAGGTGCCTCTCTACAGCTGAGGCCATCTCTGGGTGTGTCCAGCCTTGAGGGGGACCTGGTGGCATAGCCCAGTGTCCACCACATTGCAGTGTTGCTCAAGTCTGGCCTCACTGACCCTCCAGAGAGGCCTAGGATCCCAGCCTCGGCCTCTGTCTTATTGCTACCCATGTCCTAGCCACTCCATTCGAGTTCCCTTTATCTGCCTAGAGAACTCCTGCTCATGCAGTGAGACCCAGATCAAATGCCCCTCTGCTGAGATGCCGTCTCTGCCCCCCTCCAGCCGGCTGCTCTTTCCCTTCTCAGGGCTCCACAGCATCTCCTCCCTACCCCATCTTACAATTACTTTCACCCTGTGGAACTGATTTCTTGCAAGCCTGCCTCCCAATATCCCACTGACCATCTCTGATTTTTCCTTGCATCCTTGGCACCTAGTGGCATGCCTGGAATGTGGAAGATGCTCAGTGGCTTCGTTGAATGAATGAATGAGGGAATGAATGAATGAATGAATGAATAAGGGCAAGGTGAGGGGTGGTGGGATAGCCTCTTCCAGCCTAGCAGACTCCCATGACGTCAGGCCCCAGACACAGCCCCTGCCCCCAGCCAGGACCCTTTGGCGGAAAAGGCCTCATTGTCAGGGGTGCAGCTACCCTTGAGGAAGTTAGACAGACAGGATCAGTGGCTCGCTGACATTGCTCCTTGACCTTTGTCCTTGGAGAACCTCCCTGGATTCTTGGCGGCCAGAGTGCAGTCAGTTTGATGGATGGGCCAGGTTTGCAATGAGCCCCTCCTCCTTGTTGTAACCTCTGTCCCCTTCCATGACTGGCAGAGGAGGGATGGTGGCTCAGCCTTGCGGGTGAGGGTTTTAAGGTCTCCGTCCCTGGGGCTGCCACCCCGGCCCTTTAAAGGTTAAGAGTACTTATGTGGTACCTACAGGACGTTGCAAGGCCTGACAAACTGAGGAAAGAATGATGAATGGCTGGTGTCCTCCTGGGCTGGGCTGGGCTGCCGCCCCTGCAGGGAGGGGGGCTTCAGTGGCCTCCGGGGCACCTCCCACTCCTGCCTTTCAACAGGCTTGGGGGACGAGCTCTCCTGAGCCAGGAGGAGGACTGGGGGGCCTGCAGTGGGAGGCTGAGGAGATGCTCTGGCAGGAAATGAGGGTGCTTTGTGCAGGGCCAGGAAGCTCCCAGACTTGCCTAGGTCAAGGGGTTCTAGCAGCAGAAGAGAGGGAGCAGATCCCCGTGGGTCTGGATGGCAGGTGGAAGTGAACAAAGTTTGTCATCCATCGAGGCTTGTCCCAAAAATTCACGTGGCTTCTACATCCTGGTCCCATAATTCAGGCCTATGTATCTTAACGGAACAATGATTTCAGTTTGCTTGCCGATTGAATTAGTTAGCTCCACCCTTCCTCCCCTGAGTCTGGTGAATAAAGTTATTCCTCCAGCAAGTGTGTCTGGTAGACCCTCGCCCCATGAAGGCTCCAGTAGGAGAAACCTGGGCTTATCTGCAATCCCTGGGGGGAGGTGGCGGAGGAGGAGGTGGGGATGCGGGCATGGGGGGGTCAGGATGGCCTGTGTACCATCACTCCAAGGCCTGTGTCTCTTTTGGAGGTGTGCTGGGCATGCTTCCTGAGGAGGGACTGGGTCTGTCTTTTGGGGGTTCCATGGCACAGCCATAGTAACAGTGTGGGTTTGTTGGTGAGGATGGAGGATGAAAGGGGGCCCCCTGTATGTAGTTAAGGGGAGGCCAGGTGTTGCGGGTGGGCCTGCTGGGGCTGGGGGCTGGGAGCACAGAGGCCACAAAGCCATGAGGTCCAGCACTCAGCCTTTGACATCTGCCCCCTGGTTTATGCTTTTAGTGACAAGAGTCCTTGAAATGGCACCTTGTACATCCCTGTGTCCTCCGAGGAAAGATGGGACCCACACAGGGCTCCTGTGTGTACCATGGCTGTTCCGGAAGCTTCCCCGTGCCCCGCTTATCGGATCTGTCATGGCCACATGGAAGGGTGATGGATAATATCTGTGAAGTTCTAGCAGGTATCTGGTGAGGAGCTGGCACTCCTATTGTTATTATAATTGACATTGGGAGGTGGGTGGGCATTAAGGACCCCCTGGGAGGGCAAGAAGCGCCGGTCCTCACCAGGTGGCTGAGCTGGGATCTGCACAGAGCTCCCTCTGACCCCAAGTCCTGTCTTCTCTGCTGGGCGGCAGCTGTCCTGGTAACCATGTAAAAGGGTCTGGTACCCAATTCCAATGTGTGTATGGGTTTCTCCCCACCAAGCAATTGTCAGACATTGGCTGGGCGTCCTACGATTCAACTCAATTCTGACCCGGTGGTAGCATCAGATTCCACAGGTTAAGGGCTCAAGACTGCCCCCTGCTCTGGATGCCAATTGCAAGTTCAAGTTGTGACCCATTGACCACTAGCTATAGATTGGAGGTTCTAACAACCCCTTCCTTGGGTTCAGTTAATTTGCTAGAGTGACTCACAGACCTCAGGAAGCACTTTTATTCACTATGTCACTGGTTTATTATAAAAGGATATAATTCAGGAACAGCCTGATGGAAGAGATGCAGAGGGCAGGGCACGGGAAAGGGTCAGGAGCTTCCGAGCGCCGAGAGCTCCACCCTCCCCAGATCTCTGTGTGTTCACCTACCTGGAGGCTCCCGGAACCCCATCCTCCGGACCGTTCGCGGAGGCTTCATTACAAAGGCACCACTGATTGAATCATTGGCCATTGGTGCCGGAATGAACCTCCAGCCCCTCTTCCCTGGAGGTCCGCGGATGGATGGAAAATCCCGGCACAAGGGTGGCTCCCCGGCACCCTGCCTCCACCTTTAGGTGCACCCAAAGCCATTGCATTAGCATAACAAAAGACACTTATGCTTTAGTCAGGTAGGAAATTCCCAGGGTTTTAGGAGCTGTGTGCCAGCAATGCACGAAGACCAAGTATGCATTTCTTATGACAAATCACAAGATGGCACGATGCCCCTGAAGGGACTCATTGTGAATGATCCCCTTTTTGTTCTGGGGACTACTGAAGCCCCAGGAGATGGACACCCCATTAGTGTCCTGGGGCTGCTGTAACAAATCCCCAGAGACTGGGGGCCTTAAAGCAACACACATTTATTCTCTGAGGGTTCTGGAGGCCAGACGTATGTCATCAAGGTGTCAGCAACGTTGGCTGCCCCTGAGGCCCCGTGGGGGAAGCCACACGCCTCTCCCGGCTCTGGTGGCTGCCGGCCACCTTCCATATTCCTGGCCTCGCAGACACCACCAAGCCTCTGCCTGGGTCGCCACGTGGGGCCCTTCCAGTGTGTGTCTCTGTCTGAATCTCCCTGTAAGGACACCGGTCATTGGATTTAGGGACCATTCTGATCAATATGACCTCATTTTTTTTTAATATTTTATTTGTTTATTTAATTGAAGCCTGGCTTAGATATAGTACTATATCAGTTTCAAGTACATGACATGGTGATTCAATAGTAATCTACACTTTTAAATGCTGAGCCCGACTGGTATAGTTACACCTGTCAACATAGGAAGATGTTACAGAATCACTGACTATATCCTCTGTGCTCTACCACCTTCATCTGCATGAATGATTTATGTTATGACGGAGAGTTTGTGCTACTTTATCCCCTTTACCTGTTTCACCCCCCCCACCCCAACGCCTCCCCCACGGTAACCACCAGTCATTTCTCAGCGTCTATGAGTCTGTTGGCTGTTTTGTCATTTGTTTTGTTTTTTAGATTCCACATGTAAGTGAGATCATATGGTATTTGTCTTTCTCCGCTTGGCTTATTTCACTGAGCATAATACCCTCTAGGTCCGTCCATGTTGTTGCAAATGGCAGGATTTCATTCTTCTTTATGGCTGAGTAACACTCCGTTGTGTATATGTGCCACATCTTCTTTATCCTTTCATCTACTGATGGACACTTAGGTTGCTTCCATATCTTGGCTATTGTAAATAATGCTGCAGTAAGCATAGGGGTGCATGTATCTTTTTGAATCATTGATTTTTTTTTTCAGGTAAATTCCTAGGAGTGGAATTACTGGGTCATATGGTATTTCTATTTTTAGTTTTTTGAGGAACCTCCATACTGCTTTTCATAGTGGCTGCACCACTGTCCAGCCCCACCAACAGTGTAGAAGGGCTCCCTTTTCTCCACATCCTTGTTTTTCTTGATATAACCTCATTTTAACTAATTTCTTCTGCAAAGAATTTATTCCCGAATAAGTTCACATTCACCAGAGGTTAGAACTTGACCAAGACCTTTTGGGGGATCCGACCCACCACACTTCAACCACTGCAGACACTCAGCTTCACGACACCTTACACAGTTCTCATGTCACCCTCCTGCCTTTTCCCACTTTTTTGACCCTCAAGTTCAACACTCCAGGGAAGAGCTGACTCAAGTGGGTCCTGGTGACAGCCGTGTGGTACCCACAAGGATGGCCAGCCCTGGTAAGATGACTAAACTGGAGTTTCCAACCGGCCTGAGGACCATGGGGTGGTCCATTTGGGCTGTCAGGTCAGCACAACAACAGGACCCTCGGAGGAGGGGAGCCCCAGGCTGAACGCTTGGGACCCCTCTGTGGGAAGTGGACACTTGGAAGATGGTCTCGAGTGTACATATCAGAGAGCAATCGTTTCTCCAGGGGGTGTTCGAGAAAGCCTCTGATTGAAAAGGGCTGGCCTGGGCCAGCCTGTGGAAGCTGCAGCCAGTCCCAGCTCTGATGGAAAGTGAGGTGGGTATTCCTGGTGGAGCAGGAAGGAGGTCTTGAGGCCTGTCCTCTGGATCCCCCAGCCCACGCGCCCTGCCCTGTGAGCTTGTGTATAAGCCCAGGTGTGCTTGGGAGGGCTGGCTTGTCTCCTGAGGAGGGGCAAACTTCCATGCTGATGCTAGGAGACCCGAGTTTGAATCTGGATGCCACATCTTACCGGCTGAGTGCTGTGAACTGAACTGTGTGTCCCTCAAGTCCACAGGTTGAAGCCCTGCCCCCAGCGTGTTGGTATCCAGAGGTGGGGCCTTTGGGGGGTAATTCGATTTGGATGGGGCATGAGGCTGGATCCCTTGTGATGGGGTTAGTGGCCCTATAAGAATTGGGAGAGACCCCAGAGCTCACTGTCCCTGCCATGTGAGGACACAGTGAGAAGGTGGTCTTCTACAAGCCGGGAAGAGAGTCCTTACTAGGAACTGAATCTGCCAACACCCTGCTCTTGGGCGTCCAGCCTCCAGGACTGTGGGAGATAAATGTCTGCTGTTTAGGCTGCCTGGTCCATGGTGTTTTACTAATGCAGCCGGGCTGACTGAGACAATGTGTAACCACCTTTGAACTCCTTAGTCTCTCTGAGTCTCAGTTTTCTCATCTGCAGAGTGGGAATCACAAATCCCACCTAGGATTCCTGGAGAGTGAAAGGAAGGCCTCTGTGTGAAACGCCTGCCTGGGCACCTGGCACAGGATGAGGGCTCGATGGCTGGCTGTGCGCATCCCCAGCACTGCATTCTCCCGTCCTGGGTCACAGGATAAGTTAGGTCTGCCTTACATGCTTTCCTTGGAACTGGAGGCTGATTCCCACAGCTGGGGAAGTGGAGAGCCAGGGACTGGCAGGAATTAGTCAGTGGGAGATGGAAAGATGGAAGGCCTTATGGTACTGGGGTGGGTGGTCCCATCACTGAGGGCAGACATAGCTCCCCACGGCAGGCACCCAGCAGGGAAGCAAGGACGGCGGCCCGGTGCCGAGCCCAGGCCGGTGTGGGCACTGTTGTCCGGTGTCAGCGTTTGATCCATTAGCATCTCCTCTGCCACCCGAGCCGAGGGCGTGGACCCAGGCTGCCCATCAAAGGCCCGGAAGCTGAGAGTGGGGGCAGATTCCAAGTGGGACCCCCTGGGGTCAGCTACTGCTGAGGGGTGCCAGTCCCACTCTTGGAGACCCCTGTCCTGGTCATCCCGTGGGCAGTGAAGCCAAAGAGCCATTTGTAGAGTGGCTTTGTGCACGGTGCTTGGCTCTTTCAAGAGATAGCTCTGGGGCCCATCCCGTCCGTCGCCAGCTTCCCGCCGCGGCTCCTGGGGCCGCGGCGAGGAGAGGGGTGCTCGCCCGCGCTGGTCTCTTGGGCGCCATTCCCCCAGTTGGTGAGCTGTCTGACCATTCTTGCCCCCTGTTTTCTACTCACCCTGATGGGGTGAATAACTCCTCCCTTTTGGGATAACAAATGAGAAGTGCTTGAAAAATAAAAACAGCGTTTGCCATTTAAGATTTTATGATGTACGCAGCCCCGTGTGATTGCACTGTCAAACATTAATAACTCAGCTATTTTCAGATTCATAATAATGATCAATGCCCTCAGGACTATTAAAACGCCATCCTAAGTGTTTCTATTATCCTCCTGGGTGAGTGGAGCTTTGGAAAGGCAAAGAAGGAAACCAGAAATTGAAGAAACTGATGAAAACAAGCAGAGCCTGCAGGAGCGGAATTGGGATCTGAGTGACACTTTGTGCCTGAGAGTGTTGGGCCGCTGTCCTGGGCATTTTCTCACCTGACACTCACAGAAGCCCTGAGGTAGGCAGGCTTCGTGTATTTGCACCTTTGAAATGAGTCTCTTTGGGGGAGTGGTGTGTGTGCCTGCGAAGGTGGGAGGCAGGGACCTTCCGAATCTGGTGCCAGTCACACATACTTGAAATCCGGGGGTACATGATATGCAGCCCAAACTGTTAGCAATACCCCCAATTTCCTGTCTCTGAACTACTTTTTGCACCAGCCCAGCTGCCTGTCCTGATGAGAAGGAGGTCAGGGGCTTGTTAGAGCTGTGCTAATGAGCCCCATGCACAGCTTCAGGCCTGCTGTCTGGTGGGTCCCTGTGCCCTGCTGCTCAGAGTTCCCTCTGGCCAGCACCCCACTCGCCTTGCTGAGAATGAGATCTCTTCCTGGGCACTGTGAGGTCCCCACGGAGAGGACCTTTGGTCATAACAGTGTTATGACATTTATCCCGGCGCTTTGTAGTTACCGTGCACTTAACACATGTCCTGTCACGACAGCCCTGCAAGGGATGTATTTCTTTTTATTGTTTCCATTTTCCAGTTTATGGCAGATTGGTTCCCATTCTTCCTTCCCTCTCTGTATAGAATATTGTATTTGCATCTTTTGCTGGGTGGCTTTGCAGTGTCTCCCACCAGAGTAGGTGCACAATTTGCCCCCAGCCCACCGATGCTGGGTGAGGCCACACATGGGATGTTTGAGGTGTGACACAGATGGTGACTTTAAATGGGTACATGACTGGGCTCTCATGTTTCTGCCGCTCGGCATGAACAGAACAAGCCTCCTGGAGCTGCTGATCCCAAAAGGAGATACTTGACCCTGGAATGGCCCCTGCTGACCTGTTCCCATGAATAAGAAGAAAAAGTCACAGCTTACTGTTGCAAGTCATTGGGATTTGGGGGACTGTCTGTTATGCAGCATTATCGTAGCGAGAGCTGACTAGTTTGTAGGTCATTCACTCACTCAGCAAACATTAGGTGGCTGCCGTGGGTTAGGAATGATACTAGGTGCTGGAGAGAGAAAGACTGTCTCTCAGGAGTCCCTAGCCTGGGGAGGCCTGCGGCATAACAGAGCCGTGGCTTTCAAGCTGTTTGGAGACAAGAGGAAGTCTGTTCCCAGTAGCCTGGGGATTCTTCTGAGTTTGGGTTGGAGAGGATGAGGATGGGAACCCCAGCAAGCAGGATGCCCCACCGCTCACCCAGAACTGCACCTCTTCTTTATAATCTGCATTATATATTGGGTCCTGAGTAATCACTGCCCCAAACGATTTTCCTGCCTCTGAACCTCAGGCCCCGCTGGGGTCCAGAGTTGATCACCAGAGCCTTTCTCCCTTTCTTCAAATACCAGGTCTGGTATTTCTAGTTCTACGACCTCTTCATGTTTTCACTGTTGGAGAGGCTAGAGGACTGGCCAGGGTCCCTGGCTGCAGGTGAGGCCTCCATCGACCCCATCTCCCCGAGGTTGAATGGCCCTCCCCTTTGTCCTGGGACCCAAAGCCACACACACACTTTGCTGGTGTGAAACCTTCAGCATGTCAGCGGAGTCTCCTGGGGGGTCGGGTGGGGGGTTCTTTGTGAGACAAACACTCTGATAGTGACTGGGTTTTATTACAGCAACTTCTCCTTGCCGGTGAGTGTCTACAAGAACCTAAGAAAGAATTAAAATGAAAACTCCCAAGACTGTCTACTTATTAGGAGCTATGAGCAAACAGCAAATGCAACCTGTCCATTTTGTTGAATGCCGTCGATGTTTTTTTGTCCTAAGACAGAAACTGGGCAGCGTCACGTAACAGGGTGGAGACTTGGCTCTGGGAGAGCGTAGTCAGGCTCAGAGTCCTCGGACGAAGCCCCGGGAGATGCTTCTCACATGCCCCGCGCTCCAGGCGGGTCTCAGGGCCCCCCTCCATGAAACGGGGTAACCTGACGCTGCTCATAGCCCACAGGGGGTGAAGTAAAGCTCTTAGGAAACTACCTGGTCTTCTAAGCGTTATTTATTTTTACTATCTTCACCAAAAACTTACGTTTAGTCACTTTTCCTCTAAATTTTCTCCAACTTTCTGCTCTCTGTTTGTCAGATTGATGAAGCTCACAGAAGGCCCTTTGACCCTCTACCTTTTTTTAAGTCCCTTCCTGGCATTACTGAAGTTTGTGCCCAGGGACACCCAGCTGGCCCAGTCCCTTGGCAAGCTTCCTCACCTCATTTTGTCTCGACTGCCCTGGCAGTGAGGTCAGGACCCCCTCCCCCCGCCTCTTCTGACAGCGAGTCCTTGGGGAGTGCTGGTGGGCTGGGAGGAGCGGCGGCTCTGATGGGCTGGTTTGGGACAGGGTGCTGCCTTTCAGGGGTGGAAAGCTCCAGGGGAAAGGGGCCTGGGGGCAGAGCTGTGTGTGCCCTCTTCCACCCCTACCCTCCAAACACCCACCACAGACGCGTTCAGAGAACTGGGCTCTGGAATCTAGCGGTTTTGTGATTCTGGCTGCCAGGGCCTCCCCAGGCTCACCCGGTCTTGTGGTCTCTGTGGGCCTTTGCTCCAAGAAGGGCCCCTTTATTCATCACTTGCCTCCCTTCCTTCCATCCGTCCATCCATCCATCCATCCATCCATCCATCCATCCATCCATCCATCATCTCAGAAAGGGACTGCTTCCTGGCTCCTGCTATCGGGACCACAGCCAAGCTTGTTGCCATAGCAGCTGGGCTGAGTTGACGTTCGGAGAGGAAGGGGGGGCGTATTTTGTATCAGGGCCCAGGTCTGCCTGAGACGCAGGTGCTCTGCTCTGCACAAGGATGCTGGCTGTGGAGAGCTGGCTTCCTGGGTGCTGGGACCAGTCGCAGCATCTTGGCATGTTCTGCTCCAGGTACCCAGCGGGCACAGGGATGCTCAGCTGTCCCCAGAAACAGGCACCATTTAAAGCAACAAGGGGACCAGGGGACGTCCCACCCCCCAACTGACACAGAGGCTGTCAGGCAAGTGTGATCCCACCTTATGTCCTTTGCAGGCAGAGGTCACCACCCTTACTGGCTTTGCTCATTACAGTAAGTAGCCAGTGTGGCACCCGCACTAGTGGCCCTGGGGCTGCATGATGTTAGCAGCCCTGTGGATTTCCTCTTTGCCTGCAAATGTCACATGAAATCTTTTCCTGCCAGCATGGGGCTGGGGCCGCTCCTTCCTCCTGCCCCACCTGAGTTGGGGGGAGTTGGATACAAAGGTCAAGGGGACGTAAACTCAGGAAACAACCCCAGAAACAACCAGAATGATTTGGTGACAGCCCCTGATCCAACAGTTCATCTCTGCCCTCCTGACCTGGGGGTCCCAGGGAGGTGGGCCACCTGCCCGAGGTCACACTGTTGTGGGAAGGAGAGTGCGGGTGGCGGGGGCCAGCTGGGCACCAGCAGCATCGGGTCCAAAGCCAGGCGCCTGGCCCTGCTTGGCAGGTTCTCTCTGTGCACAGCTGGCTGCCACCTTTGCTCTGCCCGCCTCGTGCGGCAGGAGGGCACCGAGCTGATTGCTGGCTGGTCTCCATGGCAACAGCTGACAAGTCCGCCTCGGAAGCTGGCAGGGCGGCCAGCCTGGGGCTGCCTCATCGTGGGGGCTGGGCTCCGGGCGGCAGGGGGTGCGGGGAGAGGAGCTGCAGGGGCTCAGGGGTTTCGAGACAGCCCCTCCCCAGCAGTCTCTAGTCCCAGCTCTGTGGGGTCGCTGCTTCCGGGGCGGGGTTTTGCCCTCTGCTGGCAAAGTTTGTTCCTTCCACATTTATGTCATTGGCATCTCCTGTGTGCTGGGTATTGTTGGCTTTGGGGCCCAGTCGTGCTTTCTAGGACAGGATAGGTCCTGGGAGGTGGGAAATCAGTAATTCCAGGCCACCATGATTGACACTATGATGGTAGAAATTTGGGGCACAATGTAAGGCCCCAGGAGAGGCACCCAACTCAGACTTGGAGGGAGGAAGTGCATCTGGCAGACAGGAGCGCCCGCTTGGCTTCCCGAAGGATGGAGGAGTCGGGGGTGAAGCATGGAGGAGAGAGGTCCCTGTGGGGGAGAGAGAAGGAGGGGCGGGGGGGGAGAAGGGACCCCAAGGTTCTGAGTGCTGGAGAGGGAGCTAGGGGAGGGAGGGAGGGGGCGTGGGCACCTGCGCTCAAGGAGGGCTGGGGGCTGTCTGCTCCAGGCCAGGCCCTGGGGGAGGGGGCACACTTGGTCTTCACAAGACCCTGCACTGGAGGCTCGCTTCCACCTCTTACCTCAGTGAGGAAACTGAGGCTCAGACAGATGCAGCTAGATAGAGAAGAAGTGGGGCCCCACCTGGTTCCATAGTGGGTGTCCCCACACCATGATTCCCGGACCAAATCTGGGGGAACAGAGGTGGGCGTGCTGGGGCACAGCCAGGCGGCCTGTACTGGAGACTCGCCCAGGGACATTTCCTGACCTTGAGGGTGCTAATGTAGAGAGGGGGCTCTCCGGACCTCTTGGAGAGTTCCAGAGGCAAGCAGGCCCCTGCCTGGGGGCCTTTGGGGTGAGGCCGACTCTCTGCTGGTTGCTGGGTGTGTCCAGGACATGTCACAGCTCAGGATGCAGCCCCCAGACCCAGGCCTGAGCTGTGGCTGGTGCTGGGGGCCCCACGCTCGGCAGGCTCATCCCAACCCCGGCTGACAGAGCTGGGAACAGGGTCCGCCTGGGGGCATCTGGTCTGAGGAAGACCCAATCCCGCAGTCCGTTGCAGGGCCTAGCGCTCTAAAGGCAGTGCTAGCCTGAACTGCTCCAAGATGCCGGGTGGAAATGAGCCAGTCAGCCGCGTCTCCATAGGCCCCCACATTTACATAAATGAAAAGGCCTGGAAGGTTCTTTGGCTGAACACTAGAAAAACTGCTTTTGGTCAGGAAATGGTCAGGAAATCCCCTTGTTTCTGGGTGAGGAGAACCCAGCCATCAGGGAATGAAGACACCGAGCAGGTGCCACCCTGGGGCCCTCAGGGAGTGGCCAGGGGAGGGGTTAGGGAAGGGGAGGGGGAGCGGGGGTGGGCGTCCTCAGAGGAGGCATCTGCCACCTGCGTGACCTGTCGGGGAGGCAGCGGCCAGTTATTGTGCTCTTACTGTGCGCCACACTCCGAGATGGGGGGCCAGTGTGAGCGCTGCAAGGACAGACCCCTGGGGCTCTGTCTGCCCGGCGTGCTGGGCAGTGCCAGCCGTCCCGGCGGGCGTCTTCTGCTCTGCTCTTCTCCCTTCCCCCCTTCTGTCCCCAGGACTCACACACACATGCACACACACCTGTACACATGGGCCCTTGCACACCCTCTTGTTCTCCCCAGTCGCCATTCTCTCCCTATTCCCCAGGTGTTGCCCCTCCGTGGGAAGGGGTGCGGCACCTTCAGAAGGCAAGCTGCAATGCGGAACGGAAGGCTCTGAGGGCAGAGGCTGAGCAGAAACCACACTCCTGCGTGGGCGCCTGGCTGCAGCTCCTGTCCTCTAGGGGCAGGTGGGGACCCACGGCCGGGCCTGTGGACGTGTCCTAGGGTGGAGGATGGTCTAGGGAGGGAGGGAGGGTATGAAGCTGTGTCTCCCAGTCCCTTTTTAGTTTCAAGGACAAGACTAAGCCTTGGTGCGACAGGAGGAGGGAAAACCTGCACCATTCCCCCCGGGCTGTGCTGGCAGGCAGCACGGTTCCGGGCGTTCCCGCCCACACCTCCGTCTCTCCCTTCTTGGGCTATCCTCTGAGCCTTTAAACAGTCTCAGGTGAGTCTCAGCTTGCCTTCTCCGGGGCTCACCCTCAGCTCAGGTACCATCGATGTAAACGGCACCCCCTGGAGCTGTGCAGTGGGTGACCCCCAAGGCAGCAGCCCAGCCCCCGGCCCTGCAGCCCACTTTGGTTCTTCAGCCCAGCTCTGCCTCCATCACGGCCCAGGGGGCCTGGGCTCTGGGGACAGTTCTGCCTCCGAGGTCTGGCTGTCAGGGGACATGTCTGTTTTCCATCCTTGTGTCCTGACAGTGGGGCGGAGGGATGGTGCAGGGCCTGGGCGGTGACAGTGCTGGACCCAGAACTCTGCTTTGGGCATCTGTCCACAGTGCCTGTGGGTACCTACCCCATGCCAGGCACTGCTCTGTGACTCATGCGGTGATCCAGAGAGACGGTGGTCCTGCTGCCCCTAGTTTATGGGCAGGAAATTGGGGACACAGTCCTGGTCACACAGCTAATAAGCAGGAAGCTGCGTGGATTTGAGGTGAATGCTGGCAGGCTATCTCCAGAGCCAGACCGACGCTCTAACCACCCGATCCAGCCTCTCTGGAGCCTCCACTGTTTCCCAGGGAAACAAGCTCTAACAGCCCCCTCACCCGGGAGCATTCTGGCGCAGAGCCCTGCCGTGCATGACGGGCAGCCAGCCTCCTCCCTAGGAAGGGGGCCCTGGGTGGTCTTCTCCGTCTGGCTCCTTCATAGATGTACATCTTGGGGCTCTCATGTGGGTAAGGGAGGGTGGCAGGGGGTCAGGCCAGGAGTGTGCCTCGATGGGGTCTTGGGGCCACCCATGGCAGGTCCTGACTGGCTTTTCCAGACAGCAGTGGGGCATGTGGCCAGATGCCAGGTAGAAAGGAGGGGGCAGCAGTGGCCTGGGTTCCTGGAATGACCTGGTCAGTTTGAGGCCCTAAACTTGCCTTGTGGGGACGCCATGCCCAGTGTCTAGGGTCCCCCTTGCCTTCCTGAGCAGCCCCTGACATCAGACTCTTGCTGCTGCAGAAGGAAGGTGCCTTGTAGAGACTGACTGTCCGGGGCCTGGTGGGGCTGCAGCAATGCTAGCAGGGCCCCAGCAGCACAGCCTGGGCTCTCAGAGTCCTGACCTCACCTGGTGCTGTGAGGCCAGCCGCTCACTTTGACCCATCTCCTGCCTCTCTCTCAGGAGGGGAGAAAGGAGGCCCACCTCCCAACTGTGGTCTGGGACCCTCGGCAGGGAGGCTGCCAGGAGGAACCTCTGGCGGGTTAGCAAATCTACCTGTCGGACATCCTTTCCAAGGCTCATTTTCTGTGCTTTTCATGCTAACTTTTTTTGCCATTAAAGAGCATTTTAAAAAGAAGACAAAAAAGGGAGAGAGACAAGGAGCGTGAAGGGAGAGCTTGCAGCTGGAAACCTGGAGACCCTTTCCATTGCCTATTGCTGCCCAGGGTCTGAGCCGAATAGCAGGAAACTGGAGGACTTGCCAAGGGGCAGGATCTCTCTTCCAACCTGTGTGGCTGCACGCCAGGCAGGAAGGACAGGGGACGGGAGCTCGGCTGGGCCAGCACACCTCCAGAAGCCCAGGCCTGCGCCCAACCCGGCCCATGCGGGTGCTCGGTGATCACGGAGTGAGCGGAAGAAAACATCACTGGATGGAGGGCACCGGACTCTGCCTGGGGGGCCTCCCACCCCTCCTTCTCCGAGGGGCTCTTAGGCTGAGAAAGGCTCAGGGGTCTGTGCTCGCCTGTGACCTGCCGTGTAAGACCTGACCACGTGGCAAGGGGCCTGGCTTGTCCTCCCTTTCAAATCTTGTCACTATTTGAGTCCATGGACATTTTTAAAAATCAGAGTTTGGTTGGGCTCAGCCCTCAGAAAGGCCCTCAGAGACCCAGGCAGGGACACCCAGGTCACATATTCTGGAGGCACACCTTGGCCCTGCCCTCTGCCCATCCCCGCACCCCCCTTACACACACACGCACGCACGCACACACGCATGCCCATGCTTTCTCGATATGAGCATACGTGTGTCACACTTACTCTGCATCTCTGGCTGGGTGACACATAGTGGGCTGCGGGAGGGCTGTTTGGGGGAGGACTGTGAAGGCACGCGGCCATGGAAACCACTGGAAAGGCCCAAAGGCTGCAGCCCTCAGGAGGTGGCCCTGGCCATCCCGGGCCATTCGGACCGGCTCCCTGGAGCGATGCATGGCTGTTGGTCTCCCTTTTGTGCATCCCCTCCGTCCCTTTCTTTCCCAGGCTACTCAGAGCTCAGCTCAGCCAGCTGCTGACAGGTCAGCAGAATAAAGCTGCTAATGATTTTCTTAAACTTTATGATGTTTCCAGCTTCTTTCCTGGTGCTTTTTGCTCCTCCACCCCAGGAGGCAGCCCGGATTTTCAACTACAGATGCTGGAGGCAGAAAACGGGATTATGATAAACAGAGAGGGGGCCCAGCTCCTCTGGCAGACGCGCTGGAAACAGCTGTTATTTTACCTGCAAATCCGAGAAGCCCTCCTGGGGGCCAAAGGCTGGGCAGGCTTTCAGGAGGCAGTCTGAGCCACGCTGGGGAATTTCTTCAGGTGGGAGGTGAGATTTGGAGCTGCGTGGGGAAGCTTGTGCGTGCATGTTGTGTGAACTGAAGGGGATGCGAGCTCCTGGGTGGGCCCCCAGCCCCACCCCAAGACTTAAGAATTAATGATAATGTAAGAATTAATGTAATGATTAATTAATAATCCTTACATTGGCCCTCTGCCCTGATAGATTTTATTGCCTTCATTTTCTTTCTTTCTGGACTGGCTCTGAAAAGCTGGCAGGCTAAGTGTCATCAGCGCCCACTGTAGAGGAGAAGAGACTGGGGCCCCAGAGGATAAGTGGCGTGGCTGGGACTGGGACCCAAGCCCTCTGCCCCCGACCAAGCCTCTGTCCGCAGGGGCAGCTCTGGCACAGGGGGCGGCATCTCCAGCTGACTGATCACTGAGGCTTTCTGGTGGGCTCACGGCCTGACACCCGGCGGAGAAGGAGCTTCGTGAGGCAGAGGGACAGCGAGCAGCGGGCAGCCCTCTCCTCCATGAAGAGCTTCCAGGCTGGCTGTGCTCCCCGCCCACACGCATGCGCACACCGCCCCTCCCCCCGCCTGTTCTTACATTATCCCTCTTGGTCAGCGGTCTATCGCCATGAAGCCATTAAGGTCACCCTGGCGATGTCTTTGATGAGGTCTTTGACCTCCTGACCCTGTGGGCGGCCCGGGCTCAGCGGGCGGCCCTTCTGGCTGGGGCATGTGATGCTGACTTGACGCTGGTGGCTCAGCCCAGCTGCTAACCGGAGAGGCTGCACGCGTCCCGGGCCAGCTTCTCACTGCGCAGTGGCTCAGTTCTGCGAGGGACCGTCCCAGGGGAGGTCAATTTAAGAAAGAAGACGTGGAAGCCGTCAGTCTTCTTACCGGCCAGACCCAGAACTGACACAACCTCTCTTGGTGGTCGGGTGACCTCGCAAGTACCAAGTCCAATACCATGGACCACCGAGGCCGCACTGCACCGACCTCTCTGGCCGCACGACGGAGCTGGCCTGCTCTCCTCCCCGGCTCCGTGCTGCTCTCTCCCGGCTCCCTCCCAGCCCTTCCGGCCCTCGAGGCGTTCTCTTCCTCAGCTTCCCGCCTCCTTGTCTCATCTTTGGCTCTTTTCTCTGCCGAGCCTCCATGCTGAACTGCGTCCTCGCCCGACCCCGACCCCGTGACGCCGATGAGGGCCTGAGAGCCGGCACTACCCGGGCCTTCCTGACCGAGCAGGGTTAGGAGTCGGAAGAAGTGTGTCCCGCTCGTCTCCTCCAGGGAGGACTCGGCATCCTTCCCCCAGGCTGTGTCTCTGGGCGCCCCATCCCCAGGCTTCTGGTCCCCCCACCCTGCCCCAACCCGGCATCCTCCGATGATAGTACAGGCACTACATGGGTAACAGTAAGAAAGAAAGAACCAGAAGTCATTTAAAAACATAAAAGGACGGAATATCCATGTCTTGAGGCTTTGGGTTTCCTCAGAGGGAAGCAGAGAGAAGGCTCTGCAAGCCGAGATCCAGGAGCGGCCACCTCGTCACTGCAAAGTCCTGTTCACACAGGCTGGAGAGGCCTCAGGAGTGGCGGGCAGCTTCTCCTCACTCAAAGGAATTTTCTAGAAACTATAATGGTCGCTCTTCCGGACCACAGGCTGGTCTTTCCAGCAGAATTAGCGTGAGCATGTGGGCAGGGTGGCCAGGCTGGAGCCAGGCCGATGCCTCTAGTCTGAGCTTCCTGGGCACCAGCCAGAGGGCCCAGGGCCCAGGGTGGCATGTAAGAAACCACTGCACAGTCAGGAGACAGGCTGAGCCAGGAGGGGCCCAGGACCCCCCACAGCTCCCCACTTCCCCAGCCCAGGGTGCAGGGACATGCCGGCCTGCGAGAGAGGAGTGGTGACAGGCAGTGCCATGGGGCTGCTGCTCGCTCAGGTCCCCCTTGGTCCTAGGGCACGTTCACGGTTGTCTCCATTTTCCGTAAGAAGAAGCAGGGCAGGGCCCTTAGGATCGTGCCCAGGATGTCCCAGGGCAAATGCCGGGTTCCACCCCTGTGTGATCCCACAGCCGGCCGGGACGCACAGGCCCAGCGCTCTGCCTGGGAGGCGGGGCGCCAAGAAGCCAGCCTCAGGGTGGGCCTAGACGGAGGGGTCCAGGAGAGGCTGGACGCCATAAGGACGGGGTTGTCCTCAAGCAACATAGCTGAGCTGGGCCCCCTCTTCTCACCTGTTTTCATGACAATGGGTCATTCAGAACAGTGCTTTGCCGCTGAGGCCAGGGTGGGAGAGGAAAGGAGGGCCACCCTGCGGACCCTCCCTGATGCCACAGGCAGAGAGGTGGGCGTCTGTCCCTCCGTGGGGCTGGTTGTGTCTTTCTGGGCACTCCGCCCCCCCTCTAGGGGTAGAATGACCTATTCTGGATATTTCACAAAAATGCAGCCCTCAGACAGAGGGTATGGCCTCGGAAATCACTGATTAGTTCTGATATATTCTGCTCTTCCCAGAATATCAGAGCAACTGGCTATGACCGAGTCACTTTCATTTTTTACTTATTTGTGTAGTTCTTTTATTTAGATAATGACTTCTTCCAAGATGTGAGCAAAAATCATGAACAATTGGGGGCAAGGTTTGCAGAAACATGACACGGGTAATTAAAAAAAAAAACTTTTCTGTGTGTCACTAAAAGATGAAGTTCCTTTTAGAAATCATACCACGAGCCCCAATCGCACCAGCCAGGGCTTTAATGCCGAATTCCACGGTGAAGCACAGATGGCTGTGACATCCCGTTTGACCCGGGAGGGATGGGGCGGGGGCTGTAGAAAGCAGGAACTTATACCAACACTTCCTAGCGCACTCAGCATGTGCCAGGGCCTGGCCTACATCCTTCCCTTGTGTTAACTCCCGTAGGCCTTAACAAACCTAGACATAGGCACAAATATTGCACCCATACTATGGATGGGGAAACCAAGGCACAGAGAAGTCCAGTTACTTACCAGAGTAGTGTAGAGTGGTATTCCTGGCCGGGCAGAGGGACGGAGGGTGGAGCCCCAGGAGAGAAGGCTGTGTCAAAGGAGGCCCAAGGCACAGAGAACCTGGTCTGATTGGCCTTTCTCTGTCACGTAGGGCAGATTCCCCAGGACAGCCACGGAACCCTGGGAGGCAGGACCTACCAAGGAGTTTTATAAAACTTGTAAGAGTAAGATATTTTTTTTTTTTATAATTTATTTTATTTTAGTATCATTAACCTACAATTACATGGGCAATACCGTGATGA
>JAQQAC010006923.1:39424291-39455408 GCA_029783875.1 Phataginus tricuspis | reverse complement strand
GTGAGATGCCTGGGACGTGTTTTGTGACTGCTGGGGCTCCGGGAGCTTGCACGGAATGGGCAGCTGTGCTGGCAAACCGTGGCCGGACCTGTTCCACCCAGCTGGATGGTGGGGCAGGGGGACACACAGCCATGCTCTGCTTCTGTGGCTTCCCACACAAGCTGAGTGCGTGCTGGGCTACCAGCTAGTCTGGAGACCCTGGGTGAAGCCTCCACTCTCTGGGCTTCTGTTTTCTCACCTGAGAAATAAAGAGGGTGACCTCCACCCCTGTTCCCACATCCTAGGACTCCCAGAGAGCACCCCAGGATCTCCTGACTACTCTATAGGTCGAAACTCCTTTGTGTTTAGGGTCTATTGTGCTGCCTTGAAAAATTGAGCTAAGGTTACCTTCCAAACTGGAATCCTGGGTGGATACAATGTCTGGCGCCTCCCACTCTGCTGGCACCTGGGTCAACACTGTTTAAAAATGTAGGTTTTATTATCATGCAGGTGTGGGGGGGCCAACAAATCCGGAGACGAATGCCATTGAAAAGATTTTGTGACTCACAGTTCCCAAGAGGAGGGGCGTGCCAGTGTTGGTCAGGAGGCAGAGGGCTGGGAGAATGTGGACACGAGACTTTAATGTGGCTTCTGTGGGAAGGAATAGGGAAGGCAGGGTTAGGATTGGCTAGTTTGGGTCATGGTGGTGGGCTTGGGTGTAGAGGCTGCCCCAAGCTCTCCGGGACCTGGCCCTGGGGTGACAGGGCAGGGGGATAGGGGCCCCGAATATGAGAGCCCAATAGAGGGCAGTGGGGGGACGCTGAGTGGGTTGTCTTCATATGGAAGATGGGCTTCTGGGGAGTTGTCTGCTACTTTAAGGAAGGAGCCAGACCTGGGAGCTGCAGTCCCTCCAGGGTCAGGGAGGCCCCAGATGCCAGAGCAAAAAGGATATAGAACATGAGAAAATATAGCTTATACATGCCTATAAAAAATGTGTACCACATGTAATTTGTTAGTATTATTTAATAAAGAGACTTAATTTTTTTATGGCATTTTTAGGTTCACAGAGAAACTAAGCAGAAAGTACAGAGTCCCCACACATGCTCCATTTCTAGTGCACACAGTTTCCCCGTTATTAAGGTCTTATGTTAGCAGGGCACATTTGTTACAACTGAACCACTATTGATACATCATTAACTACAGTCCATAGTTTACACCAGGGTTCACTTCTATGGGTTTGGACAACTGCGTAATGACGGAGACCCGCCGTCACGTGCCATGCAGAATAGTTCATGGCCCTAAAAATCCCGGGCTCCACCTCGTTGTCCCTCCCTCCCCCAACCCCTGGCAACCACTGGTCTTACTGTCTCTATAGTTTTGTCTTTTCCAGGATGTCATGTAGTGGGAATCGCACAGTATGGAGCCTTTCCAGACTGGCTTCTTTTACTTCACAATGTGCGTTTTCCTTTCCTCTGTGTCTTTTCATGGACTGATGGTTCATTTCTCTTTACCACTGAATAGCATTCCATTGCCTCGATGTACTGATGCCGGAGTTCTTGTTCACGGAGTCGAAGAATGAACTTTGCAAACACTCAAGGTAGGAGAGCCAGGCAGAGGCTTTTATTTAGAAAGTGAGAGGACAGAGCTCCCGGCTCAGGCCAGGAGGGGCAAGAAAGCCCCAGGATGGTGCGTTGTCTAGGGGTTTTGTAGGCGGTTGAGAGACAAAGGACTAGGGATGTACACCTGCTAAGTGGTCCCAAATGTTTATCTTTGAAGAGACATTAAGTTTCTAATTAGTCTTCCTGGTTATTTACAAGAATTTTACTGCTCTGATTTCCTCCCAGGATAGCAGCTTCCTGGTCTGGGAGCATATCACTCAAGACTGCCTGCTTTGCTCCCAAGGTGGGCTGAGTTATTGTCTGTTAAGAAACTTACTTTTTAACTAATTGGGCTTCAAGATGCAATCTTTTTTTCAAGATGGAATCCTTCCTGTTTTTACTGCATTGTTTTGGGCTTACTTGCTACATTGCCCAGGTTGCAAATCACTTGATTAGGGCTGGAGGAAGAAAAGCAGCACCTGGGTAAAGTCAGAAAGACAAGCTGGGCCCCCCAGCAGCCAAAGCAAATCCCACAGTGGATTATCTGGCTTTGTTTGTCCGGAGGCCCTCACCCTCCTCTGTCTAAGCCCATGGTCCCTGTCTCAGTACCACAATAAAAAATTATGTTTATTCATTAGTATGGTTTTTAAAAGAAAAGTGGCGGGCTTCATCATAAGGGCTGGCCTCCCAGACGCGCACAGACGGGCCCAGGGGGCGGCGTGCGAGCTGCTGACCCCAGTGATGGGGAGGAGGCCCGGCAGCGGGGGCAGGAGTGCGCCTCCGGGGCTTGCACCATTTGGGCGACTGCTTCCGTTCTCTGCACGGGTTCGAACAAACAGCTAGCTGTTCCTGGCTCTTTCTCGGGAAAGCCTTCCTCCATCAGTAGGCCTGCAGGCAGGAAAATCCAAAGCCGGGCCGGGGCGATCCCGGGTGGGCCAGTTGGGCGTTAAGTCTAAACACAGCCTGCTTGTCTGATAAACTGTAAGCAGCTTTGAGAAGTTAAACATCCAAGAGAAAGGTGCACGCTGGGCCAGGGGGAGTCTCCAGGTCTCCCCAAGGCCCTCCACATGGAACCCAGCCCTGCGGGTCAGAAAGAGGTGGAGCCCTCTTGCCCCCCGAAGGAGTTAGGGGGAGGAGTGCTCAGGTTTGCGTGGACTCAGGGCTGCCTTCCTGGAGGAGGAGAGCTGCAAACCGGGTTTAGAAGGAAAGGCATCAAGACTGACCCAGCTCCCTGCATGAGGGCGTTTCTGCAGTTCTGCCCACGGGCTTGCTCAGCACGGCAGCCCCTGCCTGACGTTGTTGCTATGGCCGTGGCCGTGGTCGTGTCCTCTGAGAGTCCATGTAATCTCTGAGACGTCCAGTGCAAATCAGGCTGGGGCTGGGGCCTGCGACTGGGTGTCATGGGTGAGGTCTTCTGCTCCGACCCACCATCGTGGCCTTCCCCTTGCCTCGAGCAGCTTCTAGACTCCAGGAGCCAAGGCCGCACCAGAAACTGCAAGATAGAGCAGCCCCCTGCAGCAGCTGGGCGTGCTGGGGAATCAGGAGCCCCCTCGCTGGTCCTCGCCAGCAGCATGTCTTCTCCATAGATCTCTGGGCCCTGGGGTGCTGCTCTGGGGAAGAGAGGATGTGCCCAGGGCCGTCAGCCTCTGCACACGCACACACGCGCACACAGTCTGGGTGGGATTTGCCCCCTTGGCTGAGAAGAAAGGGGGGCGGACGCCCTGTCTGGGAGTCGCCTCAGCCAGCAGCCGGCACAAGAGCAGCAAAGCCTGTCCCAGACCTTGGGCGGACCTCACTTAAGTCTGGAAAGAAGAAAAGATCCCAGGAGGGCCAGAGCGGGCTGCCGTACGGTGCAGGGCCCACGGAGCCCAGCTCACAGCCCACCTGGACCCGAGGCGCGGCAGGAAAATCCACCTGCTGCCGTGATGCCCTCCCCGTGTCGTTCTCTCATGTCCTGCCCTGGTGCTCCACTGGCCGTCCTGGAGGAGGGAGAGTGGGCAGGGGATCAGGCCACGACAGCTGACCTTAGCAGGCCCTGTTTCCTCAGCCCCATGCGCCCAGGACAGGGTGCCCAGCCACCCGCATGTCAGCACTCATGTGACAGACTGTGTGATCCCACCCCGTCTTGCCTCCCCGAGGCCATGGTCGGGCTCATGGGAGAGTACATCCCTGACTGTGCTTCCAGCCAGCCAGACTTCTCTTTTCTCAGGTTCAAAGAGAGAAGAAAAAGGGGGTTGCACTAGGTATCCAGGGGCTTCTGAGATGCCTGTCTCCCAGACTGTGCACTCTCATGAAGTCAGGGCCTAGCTGGGCATCCCCTGAGCTTTTCCTGCAGGGCTTAGAGCCACACAGGGTACCAGGGAAGGGGCGATGGAGAGGGAGCTCGTGTTTGCAATTGCTGATGTGGTCTGGGCCGCACAGAGCCCCATACTGTCGGGAAGCCGCCTGCAGCGCCTGGAGCAGAGGCCTCTGCAGAGATCATGGCGGCACCAGAGCCCCAGGGACGCCAGCTCTGGCAGGGAGGAGCAGGCCTGCGTGGGGACCCTGGGCTCCAGCTGGATGCTGTCTAAGCTCCACATGGGAGGCAGAGGTGCTGCTGAGGGGGTTGGCAGCTCTGGGGACCTGTCCCCCACACCCTCCATCCCACATTCTAATGTCTTCTCTGCAGAGAGCTGCTCTTCCTGCCAGGCGGACTTGGACCCCGGTGTGAAGACAGTGCGGAGCGCGTGGGCGGCTCTCAGGAAGTCTCAGGAGGAGGAGGACGCCTGGTATCTACTGAGGGCTCCTTTCCCCCTCTGGGTCACTGGGACATAAAGCAGTGCAGTTGTAAATCAGTCTGGTGGAGAAGACCGCAGGCTGGGACTTACAACCCTGAGAACCCTCGGCCACTGCTTTGCTGTGTGTCTTGGGGTAAGTTGCTTACCCTCTCCAGGCTCATCACTAAATGGGGATGGCGGGACTAGAGGGCTGGGTAAGGGTTACCTTTCTCCTTCCCAGGGAGGGGCAGCCCATTCTGGGGGATGCTGGCAGCCCCAGAAGGAAATGTGTCTTTTAACTTAAGGAACACACGTGTGAAGTGTGCAGTGGAGGCCGAACGGGGAACCCAGATCTGTGGCCTGGGGGAAGAAGGTGAGGGTGGGCCCGGCCTTGAGCCCCCCACCTGGCAGCTGGCCAGAGCACTGCTTAGTGAACAGGGCTGGAAGTCCGCATCGGCCCCAGGTCTTCTCTTAGTTACAGGTTGCTGCGAATAGAATCAGATTGTTTGCTATGTAGTAAGCTGTACATAAAAATGGCAATACTATTATTAAATAATGTCTTCAGCTTTATTGACGCCTCACTCTGTGTCAGGCAGCACTGGTCGCTGTGTGTTCTCCCATTGGCTCTTCACAATGACCCAAGGAGACAGTACTGACATTATCACCACCCCGTGGGCTGAAGACGATGAGGCACAGAGAGGTTAAGTAACTTGGCTGAAGTCACACAGCCAGTAAGTGGTGAAACAGAATTTGAACGCAGGCCTATCAGAGCCAAAGTCCTGGCTTATCATGTCTAGGCTCCACTGTCTTTCAATGATCCTAGTAAAACCCTTGGAGGGATGTTCACTGAGCAGCTCTCCTCCAGGGCCCTTTGGTGGCTGATCTGCTAAATCCAACTGGCTACAGCTGGTTGGCCCCAACGGCTGGTGAGAAAAAGGAGAAATTTGCCCCACGGTGCCCCACGGTGCCCCGCAGCTAGCTGGCAGGCTGGTGCAGCCCCTCCCAGGGGGCGGGGAGGCCCTTGGAGATGTAGGCGGGTGGGGGGGGAGCCGCCGCCCTCCAGGCATTGTGTTATTTTAGTGAGAGCTCTGGCCAGAGGGGCTGAGCTTGGGCAGCCATTTGTCTTGGTATTTTTCTTCTCTTCGGAGGAAAAAATGATCAAAAGTGTAGAACGCATTCTTGTGCACACAGAACGTTGGGCTTGTAGTAAGAGGACTAAGGGAAAACGAGCTGGTTATCATACAAAGGCTTAAACACAGCCCGCTCCCTCACTGTGTCTACCACCTACCCCATCCGGGCCCGCTGTCCCTTCCTCCTGAGGCCCCTCCATCGGCGTCTGCGGGTCTCAGCAGCTCACGGGCGGGACGTGAGTGCCTCCCTGTTAGGTCAGCTGCACCCGGCCTGGCCCCCACCCTGGACAGCCACTGCCTGGCTGCAGGCACTCCTAGGTCAGCCACTGCCACCCGTGGATGTGGCTGTGCTTGTCCACCCGCGAATTAGAAGATCCATACCCCAACCCGGGTCTCGGTGACTCAGGTACTCGGGGGCAGCCGGCTCTCTCCTCTGGGCCCAGAGCTGTGGAGGGGACGGGTCCTCTGCCCTCACTGACCTGCTCTAAGGAATTCTCAGGGAACCGCCTGGCTTTCCATGTGCCTTGCAGCTCAGACCATCAAAACTGTGCTCTATTGCCTGAGACCTCCACACTGGCCAAGCCAGTGGACACCGCCAGAGAATCCCCAGAGACCCTGACAGTGGAGACCCACCAGCGCCCAGCTGAGAAGCTGGGGGCGCGTATGTCCCCTTCCCAGCCAGTCTTCAGATTGAGGTCTTTTCCTCCAGTGGCCAGGACTCTTGCTTATTTCTGTGATATTCTTTAAGCTTCCGCCACCTGCCAGGAGCTTCAGAGACCTTCTCCCGGGTGGGTTGTGGCCGAGGGTCTGAAGGTGGCTAGAGGTGGTCATAGAGAAGGCAAGTGGTCTCGGGAGGGGAGGCTGAGCAGGTCTTAGTGGGTAACCCCAGCCGCCAGGTCCTGCTGCCCCGGACAGGCCACCACTCTCCCCTGCTGTGGAGATGGCACCCGCGGGGACCTGGCATTTACCACCCTGAGGTTCAGAAGCCCTTGGGGTCCCCTGGTCCAGCCTTCTACCAATCCTTTACAGAAGCGTCTCCTGACCCGCACACGCCACCCAGTGGTTGGTGGTGGAGTGAGATACGCCCTGAGCCTGGGGCCCCAGCCCCACTTAGCACAGCCTTTCTAGGCCCACCTTCAGCTTCTCACCTGGGGGTCCTGGGGGTCCTGGCCCAGTGCTGCTGAAGGACAGCCATGCTGTTCCCAGAGCACATCTTTTTAAATTAATTTTTCCCAACAGCTAGACCTGGTCTGGGTCTGCCTGGAGGGAGGCCGGAGGGGCTTCCCAGGTGGCCTGCCCCACTAGTACTCACTCCCAGCCCCGGCTCCCTCGGGAATCCGACTGGCCTGCCTCTCCCCGCACCTCCCTGGCTGAGGCCATATCCCCAGGCCTGCTGATGGACGGCAGGGTCCCTTCTCCCTTCCCTCCACAAAGGAGTGACAGCCCTGAGGCAGGTGGGGGCAGGTCCTGCCCAGCACTCTTGAGGGTGGAGAGCCCACAGCTGGGTCAGGGGAGCCTGTCCAGCTGTCCGCTCTGAGGGGAACCAGGGGAGAGAGAGATGCGGGCTGGCTCCCAGGTGCACCAATGGGCTCACGTATGAACTCACAGAACTGACCCCTCTGGGCTGACAGCAAAAGCGGGAGGTCCCCAGCTGTTCGCTCACAAAACAGACCATTTCTACGAGGGGATGGCCAAAGTCTGCCACCTGCACCACAGGCTCCTGCACGTTCCAGACAGCCGGGTCTTTGCCTGCAAGAAGAGCTCTCAGCTTTGCTCCAGGACCTTCCCTAAGGTTCCTCTGCAGAGAAAAGGGGTTTGGTTTTCAGAATCAGACATCAGTGTGGGCATTTCAGAGGCAGGTTATTGTGTAAGGGCTGTGTCGCCAGCAGAGCTGGGAGATGGGGCCGGGAGTGGGGGGCGGGCTCGCGGCAGGTGCAGGGAGAGGCGGGCCCTGAGGAGTGAGTGGCCACCTTGTGTGGGTGTGTATGTGAGTGTGAGCGTGCACATGTGTGGGTATGCTTGGATGTGCGTGTGTGTGTGTGGTGCGGCTTTCTGTCGTCACCCCCGTGGTGGCAGTTCTCGGCATCCAAGGCCGTGCAGCCGTGTTCCTCTGGCAGAACAAAGCACACAGGAGCTTGGAATGCAGGAGCCGAAGCACCAAATAAATAACACAGGCAGCTTGGGCTCTGAGCAGTGCAGGCTTGGGACGCTCTCAGCAGCACCCACTCGCTCCCCATGCGGGAGCAGCTGCCCTGAGCCCCGTTCTGCAGGCCCACCCTCTGGGAGGAAGAGGACCGCTTTCCGCCTGGAGGTCCTTCTCAGAGAAACCCTCCTCCAATGGGTCCCTGCTGCCCTGATCCGCAGATCGTGAGGCCCTGCCTCTTCCGTGGCCAGCAGGCCTGGCCTGGGTGTGGTTTCCGCTGCTCAGACAGTGGCCGCTCATGCCATCGAGCTGAGGTTTCACGGGTTCTTTCTATCCCCCACCCGGCCCCCAGTCCTCGTCTCCGAGGCAGTACTGACCTGTGGAGGTGGGCTGAGATGCCAGCACTCGGGGCAGCTGTTTTGTGACGTTCAACCCTCTGGAAATGGCATCTGGAGTCTACAGGAAGTCTTGTGCCTGGCTTCCTCAACATCCTGCTTAACTCTTTTCTCTCTGCTGCTTCGGGGAGCATCCCGAGAAGACGGTCCACCCATCCTCCCAGCTGCCCATCCATCCATTCACGCACCATCTATCCAGAGACCCAGCGACTGAGCACTTGGCTAAGCCCTGGCGGTACCCAGTGACCTCCCCTGGTTCTCAGCACCACTTTGCTTGCTCTTCCGTGTGGGACCCAGACCTGCACCGACGTAACGGTGATTCAGAAAGGTGAGTCATGGTAGAAGTACCAGTTGCTGCGGGAACTCACAGCCAGGGCTGCACGCTGAGGGGTGTTCATTTCTCAGCTTCCACTGCGGGTAGGGATGGCATAGCGCTGAAGGGACTGTGTGATGGGACCACACTGCCACCCAAGCCCGATGTGTGTGTGTGGCCGGGTAATGCCCAGGGTGAGCAGCCACACAGACTGAATGGTGGCCGTAGTAGTGGGGCTGACCCACGTCCTCACTGAGCGCCCACTGTGTTCCGGGCACCATGCCGATCGCTGGGCCCCAGGGGTCTCACTGAATGCACTCAACAATCCCATTTTATGGAAGAAGGATGGAGACTCAGAGGAGGTAAGGTGCTTGCCTTGGTCTGAGGTCAGTGCCTGGCCTGGCCCAGGTGCTGTCAGCCCGCTAAGCTGTGCAGCCCTGGCCGCGGCTCTGGACATCCCCAGATGGCGTTTTCTTCAGCAGAAAAGGAAGGATTTGCCATGGAGTCAAGGCTTCTCATCTTTTCAAGTCTGTGAACCGCATTTTAATGTCAAACTCTTTGAGGATCTCTTCACGTGCTGGTGCTTTTATTTTTAGGATTCATTGGTTGAGAAAACTCACAATGACAAAAAGCTACTTTGAATTCAGTAGTGGTTTAAAATCAATCTGTATTCGATTATGCCCAAACGCATGTATATGCATCTGAAAAATAACCCTGATAGGGGCGTTATTTATTCAGTCTACATGTTGCAGGTGGGGTGTATGGATCTTGGTCTCCGCACTGAGGCTCTGCATCGCCCCAGGGGTGGGCCACACGCTGTCCCTTCCAGGTCTACGTCCTCTCTTCAACAAAGTGCCAACTCCTTCTTCCCAAAAGGTGGAAGCAGACGGGAACATAGAGGCCCTGGTGGAAGTTCCTGACCACAAAGAAGACAGAAACCGGAGGGACAAGGGGGTCTTAAAGACCCCGGGATACACTCCACATGGGACTCTGCCCTCTGTGCCCATGGCTTCTGTGCTCACAGGAGCAGAGAGGTGGGCTCGGAGATCCCAATGCAGAAAATGCAAAAGGCTGGGAAACAGGTCAGACCTTTCTTTCTTTGATTGTTCCTTTCTGAGATGGGATTTGGGTTGGCTGCCTACATCAGCATTCTGGCCTCCCTGGGGGATGAGAAGCAGAGCTCTGCCTGCCCCCTCCCTGCCCCCTCCCTGCCCCCTCCCTGCCCCCTCCCTCCGTGGCCTCCTTCTCAGCCCCCCTCCTTGCTGGCACAGAGGCTCAGCCCCTGATGCAACTCCAGGCAAAGGCAGCCCTGGTGGCTGGTGGCTGGTGGCTCCCGGGTCCGAGAGGCCATCTGCCCAGGAGAGAGGCTGGGGTTTGCCTGGTGGTCTCAGCCTTCTGAAAGTGGTTCCTGAGCTGGAGTTTGATTTTGGGTCTTGCAGACCTTCTGTTGAATGATTTCAAGATCATGTAAATATTTCGGTGAAGGAAGATTGAAAATACAGGTTGGATTCTAGCCGTGGCCTTATGCGCACCCAGGTGCTGGGAGCCGCCGGCTCCCTGACCCTCACGTCACTCCCCCCTCCCATGCTTTCCCTCAAAGTGCACCTCTGTTGTTTGCTCCCAAGAGAGCTCAGGATGGTCAAGGGCAGGGCAGTCTGCCACCCTGGCAGGAGGAGCCCCCTGGAAGGGGAGAAGGTGAGGAGGGACCAGCAGGGCCTGTCTGGAAGGGGAGTGCTGGCTCTGAGCGGGACACAGCGGCGAGGCTGAGGAGATGAGCAGAGGCCTGGGCATGCGGGCTGGAAGGACCATGAGGGGCTTGGGTGGCAGTGGCCACTGCTGAATAGAACACAGAAGTGGAGGAAGGAAGAATCTTCTCTGCCCAACCGCTGAGCTGCAACGTCCGTCTTGGCCTGCCCTTGGAATGGGGCTGCCTCTGGGCTCCTCGGCCTCCAGCTTGCAGGTGGCAGGTGTGGGACCTAGACTCCACAACCGCAGGAGCCCGTTCTTTACTGTACATCTCTTTACATGGCTCCCTGTCTCTGTCACCTCCACCTCCACCTCGGTCACCATCACCTCCATCTCTATCATCTCCAACTCTGTCACCTCTCCATCTCTAGCTCCATCTTCATCTCCAGCTCTCCTGCTGATTGATTTCTCTGGAGAACCTTGACTTCTACAGAGGCTGTGCTCTACCCTGCTGCACACCGCCCCTGGCAGGTGAGCATGAGCCCGCCTGAATATTCGCAGTGATGCGGAGCTCACCCATTGCCGGGAGCCCTTCCACCGCAGTCAGCTCACCTCGTTACTAGAAGGCCTCTGACATCAAGCGAGAGCCTCCTTCCTCCAGTGCCACCTTCCCCCTTGGCCTCTCCACAGGTCACCCTGTTCTTCCCCTGGCGCTGGTCAAGTTTCCAAAGGCTGACTGTGACCTGTAAGGTTTCCCTCCGCTTCTTGGATGCCTGGGGCACGTCCAGCCCAGAGCCCTTCATCCGCCCTTCACCCACTCCATGTTGTCTGTATCTCCTCCCCTGACCACAGGCCCCTAGGCAAGGGTGAACAGGCCCCTGATGGTGCCCATCAGCTTCTCTCTCTTGGGCTTTGGGGCTGAAGTCATGAAGTTGCCATTGGTCAGGCTGGGCTCTGGGGCAAAGCTGCTGGAGGCAGCCTCTCGGGCAGCAGGGAGCAGGGCTCAGCGCCATGTGGAAGGAGGTGGGGAGAGCCAGTGCCCGGGTGCGTGGGCGGCTAGCCTGCTCCTCACCCTCCCTGAGGGCCGCACGTCCTGCCCGAGGGTTCCACGGAGCTGCACAAACACCCTACTCCAGCCCCTGTCAGCTGAAGTTCCCTCCCCTGAAACCAAAGCTTCAGCGCACCTCTCTTCTTTCCCCCCATCTTTACCTCAGCGCCTCTCCCTATCACCAGCTGGGGCAAACTCTAGTTTTTAGTTTCTTTTTTGAAATCAGATGCCCAGAGGAAGGCCAGCAGGAGCTATACTCCTGGGGGCCCAGGGGGGTAGCTGGTCTTGGGGATCCCGGGACACATGTTACTTGTATTAATGAGATCATGGGCCAGGGTGGGAAGTCCTAGGACAGGAGGGTCTCCTGCCTAGTGGTGCCCTCACTAGGGCCCCCTGCTCAGGTGCCAACCCATGGCCACCGATTGTAGTCGGGGAACACGGTTTGTTTTCTCCTGGGCCACTTCCCCAGCGATTGGGAGCCGGGGGAACTCCTCCAGATTCTAAGAATATTCCTCTCCTCGGTTAAAGATTCCCTTCAGGCAGCCACCACGCCCTCAGCCAGGCTATGATTAGGACCATCGCCATTATTCCCATTATTGTAATTAACAGTAATGCCGAGCACAGCTTCTGTGGAGAGCCCATGAAGCCCCAGCCTGGAGGCTGCCCACAGAGATCTTCTGCAGGACCGCAGGGGACCTGGTGCCCACGCGCAGCATCCATCCCACTTCCCCTGCTGCCCTGGGCATCTCCAGGGCCACGTGGCTGCTCATGCACCCCAGACCCCACGGAGTTGTGGACTGTCAGGGCGGGAAGGGAGGTCCGTGTTTACAGGCAGAGATTCTGTCTCCTCGAGGCCATGGGGTCCAGGGAGGAAAGGAACATGCCTACGAGCACCACGTGACTGCTGAGTTGCTGCCAGCCTTGCCTGAGCGTGGGCTGGCTGGGCGCCCTCCCACTTCCTCCCTCTCCGGGCCGGGGGCTCAGAGCAGCGAGCGAGGAGGGTAAGTCCTCCCAGGCCCATGCAGCAGCAGCTTCTCCTGCCGGATGCCGTCCTTACCAGCCTCCTAGCCCGGGTCCCGCTGGGAGGAGCAGTGGGCCTGCAGGCTCAGCTCCGGCAGGACCAGCGGCGGCTGCAGGGAGGCTCCGCGGCCTGAGAGACTGAACATGTTCGGCTGTCTGAGGAAGCCAGTGAGGCAGGAGGACCATCATTTGTCATCACAGCTGACCGAATTTGGTGCAGAAGGTTTTGGAACTCATACCCTTTTCTAGGCTCTGCATTCTGGGGAGCAGCCAGCCGCCCCCCACTCACTTGCTTCGCCTCTCCCCTTGCAGCACAGCCCCGAGACAACAGAGCGTTTCTATCAGACGCATTCAGGCGGGTGGGTGACTGCACTTGCTGGCTCGCTGACCTTCAAATAGCATTAGGGGAACAGCCTCCCCACAGAGGCAACTCCCTCCAAGACACCTGGACAGGGCCATGCCTGACTGAGAACTCGTGTCTGTGAAAATGGAACACTTGCCTGCTTTTCAGTGATAGGGAGCCCCTCCTTCACCCCCCTTGGGGGCGATGTGCTGACTTTGGGGACATCACGGTGAGACCCACTCCTCTAAGGCCAGGGTCAGTGCCAGGCTGCCTTTTCCATCCCTGCCCAGGACCAGGGCTCTCCCTCCCTGCCTGGCACCCCCTCCCCTTCCCCGCCCACCAGCAGAGAGCCCAGAGCCAGCCTTCTGTACCCAATCAGCACACATCCTCACGCAGCCCTCATGAATCTTTCATGGCACTCCAGAAGGTTGTTCAAGCATATGCCGTGGGGCCACTGCAGGCTGCCGGCTCCAGCAGCAGAGCCAGGAAGCGGAGGGGGCAGAGCGGGCAGTGTGGGGCTGGGAGCATGGGAGGGGTCCCTAGGAGGCCCAAGCCTGAGTCCTGGCCTCAGTGGGTGAGTGACTGAGGTAGGTGGAACAGCATCTAGCATCTCCCAGCCGTGGGCCCTGCTGCTGGCCACACGCACACACACACACGCACACATACATACACGCACGCACACACACGCACGCACACACACACGCATGCACACACGCGCGCACATGCACACATACACGCGCCTGCATGCACACACGCACAACACGCACACACACGCGCACATGCACGCACACACATACACACACACGCGCACACGCACGCACACACACATGCACACATACATACACACGTCTGCACACACACACACATGCACACATGGCATTGGGAAGGAGTCTATGGGTAGTCCCGGCAGAGAGAAAGAAAGAGAGAGGGGAGTGGATAGGAGCCTGGAGGGGGCTGGAAGAGAGAGGCGAGCAGGGCAGGAGGGGGACAGAGGCACTGGAAGCAGAGATGGAGATGCTGAGCAGGAATAGGGAGAAGGCAGGGCAGAGCCCCCAGAGGCGCCCTGGCTGTCCCCCACTCCCTGTTCAAACCCGTGGCAGGTTTGCAGTGTGAGCCCCCCAGTCTCTGTCCCCCACGCTCAGGAGGCTGATGGGGCCACAGACTCAGGACCCAGAGGCAGTGCCCAGGCCTGGCTCCGTGGGCCTCTCCCCAAGTCAATGGCTCATGTGCCCATCAAAACAACTGTCGGTGAGCCCTTGCACAGGCTAGACAGAAGGATGCTGCCTGCGTTCTGTGGGACAGTCTGACCTTGATGTCCACAGCTTGCAGGAACGTGTCCAGAAAGGGAAATTACAGGCTGATCTTGCTCATGAATGTGGGTGCAGAAGCCCTAAACCGAACACGAGCAGATCAGATGCAGCATTGCATGAAAGGGTGAACACATCACGGCCAAGCTGGGTTTATTCTGGAGATGGCAAGTTGGTTGAACAACCAAAATTCTGTCAGTGTAGTATTGCAGGAACAGAATAAAGGAGAAGAACCATCTCGGACAGAGTCTGATGCCTATATCTCTGTTTAATCTAGATCCATATCTACATCTATGTTCAGTGCCCAGAATATATAAAGAACTTTTACAAATCGATATGAAAAAGACAAATGACAAGCATATAAAAAGGTTCTCAACTTCCTTTTGATGAATCATCACGGAAATATAAATTAAAATCACAACGAGGTACCACTGCACCCGAAACAGACTGGCCAGAATGAAGACTACCTCCCAGGTGTTGGTAAGAATGTGGCAGGATGGAGTTTCTCACACTGGTGGTGAGGGTGTCAACTGGCAAGGCCACTTCTGAAAACCACCTGCACCCACCAACGCCAAATGTGCACCTGCCTTATGGTCCAGTGATTCCATTTCCAGGTATGGGCCCCAGAGAAGCGTGTACAAACCTTTGCCAAAAGTCCGGTCACAACAGCCCAAACCTGAAAGCGGTGCAGGTGCCCGGCAACAGTGGGACTGGGGCTTGTTCCCAAGGTGGATTGTGCTACAAGGACGGGCATGGGGAGCGATCCCACACGCATCTCGCAGACACAGGGCTGGGTGAGAGGAGCAGGCGCGAAAGCACACAGATTGTGTAATTCCATTTATATGAAGTTAAACAAAGAGGCGAGACCGGTCTCTGGGGTGGAAGTCCAGATAGTGGCTGCCGAGGTTGGAGGTCAGGGACAGGGCGGGGCAAAGGGGCCCCCTGGGCGCTGGTGATGTTCTCTTCTGGCCCTGGTCGTCAATCACATGGATGTCCTCAGTGTGTGAAAATGCTCAGAGGCGGACATGCTTTCTTTATGCATATGATGCTTTGATAAAATATTTCCTTTAAAAAGCTGATGTGCTCAACAGAAGCCTCCACAGGGACCTCTGAGAAGGGGGTGTGGGTCTCAGCTGAGGTGCCCATGCTGGGCTCTCTTCCCAAAGGCAGACAGAGGCCACACCATCTCCATATGGTGGCCATAGTCAAAGAGTGTCATAGCCACAAAGGACCCCAGAGAGCACCTTGTTTCCAAACCCTGATCTTCAGAGGGGCAGATGGAGCCCATGGGGGGCCACTGGTCCAAAGTTGCTTGAGTCCCCTGCCCAGTGCTCATTCTTGGAGCTTATCACCGCGTGTCTGGTGGCTCTGTCTGGGGACAGTGACAGTTCCCTCTCTCTTCACTGGACTTTGAAGTCTCCATTCTTCCTTGCTGAGTGGTCCTGGGCATAGGCTGGGGTCCGGTTACTTGCCCGCCTGCCAGTCACGCTCGACCTCTCAGTGCCACGCCGGGGTCTGTGGCACAGGTAAAAGGCCAGGGCCTGTACGTGCTCCCGCAGGGCCGGCGCTGCTCAGAGCACAAAGTCTCCAGAGCCCTGGGGAGGGAGTAGTTCCTTGCAAACAGCCGTGGGTAAGAAGGGGTGAGTGGGAACAAAGTGTGGACACCCTGCCACCTGACAAGGTGGGATGGGACTCAACCCGTTGGGCAGATTCCTGGGTCCATTCCCTGAGGAAGTCCTGTTCAGGTGGGTTGGGAGCAGGCCCAGGACTCTGCATTTCCCCAAATGCCCCAAGTGACTCTCAGGCAGATGGGCTTTGTCTACAATGGCAATTGCTAGTTTCCTGGCCCTCCCCCATCGGTCTGTGTCCTTGAGGCCCACGTGTGTGTGGCCAGGACCTGTCCCCTTGCCCTTTCCTGCTCACTGCCGCCCTGACACTGGAGGGAGTGAAGAGAGTAAACGAGGGAGCCCTGGATCCTGCAGCCGAAAGGCAGGAGCAGTGGCCTTGTCCCAGGGCTGCACTCAGCCCACGTCGTCCACGGCACACGGGCCCTCGGCCCTGGATGCAGGCTCCCAGAGGGTCTGTCCTCTGCGTCCTCCACCGAGCCCACGGCCTGGGCAGGTTTGTGACTTCTCCCCCACCCTGCGCCTCGGTTGTAAGTTTACAAACAGTAGAGACAGGAGGCCCCCCCGTCAGGTCAAACATCCCATCTCCTCACCTCTTCAGCTGCTGAGGGCCGGAGTGAAGTGCGACTGGAATCTCTCACGGCTGGCTTCAGGGGTGGCGGCCTTAGCATCTGACAGCTGGCTCACTCACAGTGACACGCGGACACAGACAGAGACCTGGAATGATTCCCCAGCCGAGAGGAGGGGCCCGGGACAGCCAAGCTAAGGGAAGGAGAGGGGAGAGGAGCAGCCCAGGCCAGGCCTCAGGCTGACGGGGGCCAGGAGGAAGGGTTGGAAAGAGGCCCAGAGGTTTGAGTGCGTGGCCTTAGGAGGTGACCAGGCACAGGGCCTGCCCCCGGGGGGTGGGGTTTTACCTAGTAGTTTTATGAAAGGCAGTTTGCAGTCATTTGGGGAAAAAATGGCAAATATCCCCAACAGTGTCCACTGGGGCAGCCCAAGGGCAGGCCCCCGGGAGACCTGTGCCAGGAGGTGGGTGCAGGAGCCTGACTTTGGTGAGGTGCCCCTGGGACTGAGCATGCCAGGCGGTTCCGGGGAACAGGTTAGAGCAGAGGCTGGGAGGGATGTCTGTCAGTGGGCAGGGCCGGTGGGTGACGGACACAGGCTCCTGGGGCTGGAGGGCCAGGTCGGACCCCCATCGGCTCTGGATCTGAGGTTCAGGTTGGATGGTTTGTTTTTTAGGTGAAATTCACATCACATAAAATTAACCATTTCCTGGGCACAATTTGGCAGCACTTGGTACTTCACAGTACTGGGTCACTGCTACCTCCATCTAAGTCCAAACATTTTCATCAGCCCTGCATACCAGACCAGTCAGTAGTCCCTTTCCAGACCCCCTCCCCATAGCCCCCAGCAACCAGTCCTCTACTTTCTCTCTCTGTACATTTCCCTGTTCTGGATCTTTCATATGAACGGCGTCATCTGATAGGTGGCCTCTTGCGTCTGCCTTCTTTCACTCAGTGTTACGTCTTTAGGGCTCATCCAGGTGTCAGGGCCTCTCTCCTTTTTAAGGGCTGTATACTATTCCACTCCCTGGACGGACCATATCCACTCACTGGGATGTCACGCGGTGAACATTCGGGTCGCTTGCTCCTTCAGGCTACTGTGAAGTGCTGCTGGGAACGTGTGTACACACGCATTGAGTAACTGTTTTCAATTCTTTTGAGTCTATACCTAGGGGTGGAATCCTGGGTCATAGAGTAATTTTATGATTAGCTTTTTGAGGAGCCGTCAAACATCTCACATTTCCACCAGCAGTGGATGAAGTTTCCAGTTTCTCCCCATCTAGCACCTACTTCTTTTCTTCCCTTAATTCTGGCCATCTTAGTGGGTATGACGTGGCATCTCGCTGTGGCTTTGATTTGCGTGTCCCTGAGGACTGATGACACGGAGCCTCTTTTCAGGGGCTTCCTGGCCATTCGCATAGTTTCTCTGGAGAAATGTCTATTTGAGCCCTTTTGATCACTTTTTGAAAATGTTCTGAGGCAGAGTTTTATGTGTCTGGAAGCCTCGGTATACTCATCTGTAGGATGGGGAACATAATAATGGCTCCCCCATGGAAGGGTCACCGACCGTCCTGGTTTACCCAAGACTCTCCTGGTTTTAGCAGTGGCACCAAACCCTCAGTCCTAGGCAGGCAGTTCGGGGCAGATACCTGGTCTCCCTGCCTGCAGTTGTCGAGAGGATGACGGGATAAGGCAGGGACTGCTTGGTGCAGAGTCCCTGCTCAGGACATGCCAGCAGTTATTAATTTTCATCATTTTAAATACATGCTCATGGAGGAGAAGTCTGAAATGTGAGAATCCAAAGGCAGAAGTGAAAGTCATCTCTAGCCTACCATGGGAAATGTTTTTGAAGGTTTAAGATTTTTTTAGATGCGAGGACCTTGAGCATGTTAATACACAGAGGAGCAAGGAGCAGTAATAATCAAATAATCTAATTAGACGTATTTATTGGGCACTCATTATGTACTGACTGCAGAAGGAGAAACTGCAGGCCTAGGCCAAGGGGGAGAAAGCTGAGGGGACAGGACCCTTCAGGGGCAGCGCAGCAGAGCGGCAAGGGCTGGAACCCAGCTGACAGGACCCTCCAAGGACGGGGACAGGTGTGTGGGTCCTGCCTCTCCTCATGGCATCTCTGTTTCTAGAGAACTTGAGGCACCATCTCAGCTCAGGGCTTAGAGGCCATCCCGAGAGTCTCTGGGAACCCCTTGGTTTTTCCATCTCTTCTCTCTTGGGTCCAGCAGGCCAGGTTATGAGACTCTTGGGCCCCTTCTACTCAGCTGTCCACTCAGCACTTGCTGAACACCCTGGGGGGTCAGAGCCTGTGCTGAAAAGTGTGGGCGCAAGGGTGCACCACCTGGAGACCCCACAGAGAAGTGCCAGCGAAGATGGAGCCTGGAGGCTGGGTTTGGCTCAGTTCCAGGAAGCCCCCAGGGCTGCAGGGAGCGCGCTGGGATGCGGCCTTCCCTGGTGGGAGAGCCCACAGTCTGGAATGTAGAGCAGGTGCAAGCAACAGAGGCTCTCGGATCCCCGTCACAGCCGCTGAAGCCCTCTGGCGGCCTGTTTCCAACTGGAAGGATGTAATGGGCCACAGCTGGCTTGCCTGGCCAGGGATCAAGTTCACAGAAAGTGGAGAAACAGCCTTGGGTACAAACTCCCAGGATGCAGGGTCCAGGCCTTTCTGGTGCCCTTGGCCCTCAGCTGGTCATGTGCCAAGACAGAGGCAGAGAGAGGCTAGGAGAAAAGGCGTCTGGCTCCGGATATTTGCTCTACCGCTTACCAGCTGTGTAGCCTTGAAAAAGTCATTTTTTCTAGGGACAGAACTGGACTGGATCCCCTTAAATGCCAAGTTCCTGGGGATCCTCAGGAAGACTTGAAGGTCTGTCCTCCAAGACCCATGGGTGAGAAAGCTCCATGCAAAGCTACTTTGCATCAGAAACAAGCCAGCAAGCCGCTGAGGCAGGCCCTGGAGAGCCAAGCACGTTCTCTCTGGTCTCAGCACATGCTCACTAAGCACTTCTGATGGGCCTCGAACTTTCTGGCAACCTGGTCTCTGAGGATATAGCCAATCCCTGACCTCCTGGAGCTCTCTTTCTACCAGATTAGACTTTTTCTGTGTTGTTCCAGACTGTAGAGCCTTGACCAACGACTAAAAGTTGTAGGGAAGTGAGTTGGGGTTTGATACTTGGAAGGACTTCCTAACCATTCGAATGATACCAGAATGGAATGCGCTGCCTTCTGAGCTAATGAGCAACCTGTCTCTAAAGATGTTCGGAAAGTGATAAAAGACACAGAAGATGTGGCAGATGGACTCTAGCTGATTCCCATAATCCTACCTGCTGGGGTTCATGGCCTTGCACGTGGGCAGGACCTGTGACTTGTTTCTATCCACAGAATATAACGAAGGTGTTGGGATGTTACTTCTGTGGTTACATTACTTGCTCTCTTGCTGGCTGTGATGGAGCAAGTGGCCGTGTCAGCGAGACCCACATAGCAAGGAGCTAAATACCACTGGCCAAATACCAGCTAGGGATTGAAGGTGATCTTTGGCCACCAGCCCGCAAGAACCTGAGGCCCTCAGTCTAACAGGCCACAAGCAACTGAATTCTGCCAATGACCTTGGGAGTTTGGAAGCTCCCCAGTTGAGTGTCAGATGAGACCACAGCCCTGACCTAATGGCAGCTCGCTTACAGATGAGACTGAAGCAGAGGACCCAGCTAAGCCATGCTGGGCTCTTGACCCACAGAGATGTGAGATAATAAATGAGTATTGTTCAAGCTGCTAATTGTGGTGATACTGATATGCAGAAATAGGCAACCAGTACAAGATGTTGTGCATCACCCAGCAGCCGGACTGGCTCTTCCAAAAGGTCCTTCCAGCCTAGAGATCTACAGCCATGTCTTATTCATCTTTATCTCCTGCATTGTGCTTACTTCACTTCCTTGCGTAAAATAGGGGCCAGTGCGTATTTGTTAACCATGTGCTGCCTTGGCTTTGGTTTAGGCATCGGAGAAATGGGAGGCCTGCCCTATGAACAGGAAGTGCCTGAGCAGCCCTGGGGTGGAAGCCAGAGCCTGGTCCTGTGCTCAGTCCCGCCGCTCCCTCCCCGTGTGACCTTGGGCAAGCCTGTCTGGGCTTTGTGCACAGTATCGATAAAATATCGGACCTGCCCACTCAGGTCTGTGCAGGCCAAATGAGCTAACATGGAAGCCTTCGCATGGGTCTGCAGAGGTAAGGAGTCGTTATTATTTGTTACGAAGCATCACAAGCATTCCTGCTGGATGACTCATGAGGTTCAGAGACTTGGAGAGTTTCCCTTCCAAATAAGGCTCAGTCGGAGCTTCTTGTTTCCACCTGGAGCCTCCAGGAGCTGCTCTGAAGGCTGTGCGAACCCTCCCTGGCCCTCCTCGTCTCTCGTCAGAGAAACCCACCTGAGGAGATGTGGTTGCCCCCTGACCGGAGTCTTTGTTGAAACCAGTGGATTGTCTCCCAGCGTTGGCAAGGGCTCCCCTCAGTGCTGTTCCTAAGTCCAAGTCCCAAGGACTTCTCAGGGGCTTCGGCAGACCGCGACCCCGGGGAGCGAGCAGATGCTCGCCTTAGTGGCCCAGGGCGGGTGAGGGATGCAGATCGCTCTGCTGGTAAGCTGGACGGAGAAGCATCAAGTCTCTGCACGAACCATTGGCAATGGTTGCCTAGAGGGCTGCACGGGAGGTACCGGCAGAGGCCCACTTGGCAAGAGCAAGTTGTCATCAAGCTGGGTGCCTGCTGCTCAAGATGGGGCCCCATGTGCGGACCCTGACTCATTCGGACCCCCTCATTTCTCAGGAAAGGGGGTGAGACACGGGCTCTGGACCTGAGTGTGTCTGGCTGTGCCATTCCAAGCTCTGTGACCTTGAGCAATTTACTTAACCCTCTTTGGTTCTTTTTCCTTATCAGCTTGGCATATAAGCACTATATGCAAACACACACGCACACATATGCATAATAGACATAAAACATGTATATATATAATATGCATGATATAAACATGCATATATATGTAACACAAACATATTTATATATAAATATGAACATATGCATATGTATATATGCATACATGTACTATGAGTACATATAAATATATAAACATATATTTATATATAATATACAGATATATGCATGTATGTAATATAAATATACATAAATAAACATGTTTATATATAAATACAAAAATATATGCCTATATGAAAATGTTAGTTATGATTTTCTGTTGCTTTCATGAAATCTTTAACAGTGTGTGACCTTTTCATTTATCTATTTTTAATACATCAAATGCCTGTTCCGTGCCAGGCACTGTTTTAGAATTTGGAGACACAGCAACAAGCAAAAGAGACAGGACCCTGAGGTTCCAGCGGACGCGGCAGATGACGAAGAAGTAGACAGATGTATGTGTTGTCACGTGTGATGATGCTACGGAGCAAAGCCAAGCAGGAGGACGGACTGAGAACAGTGAGGGTTGTTCCTGTAGGTCAGTCATGGGCCCTATCTGGCTCACTGTAGCCTGTATTTACAAATAAAGTTTTATTGGAGCACAACCATGCGCTTTCTCTCCCGTGCTATGACGGCTTTTAGGTTAAAGAGTTGCCACAGAGACTGTCTGGCTCACAAAGCTGAAGCTATCTGCTATCTGGCCCTTTGTAGAAAAGTTGGCCGACCCCTGTGTGGGTGATGGGGTCAGAGAAGACCTTGTGGAGAAGACGAGGAAGCGCACCGAGCAGACGTCTGTGGGAAGAGGGGTCGAGGCCCGGGAACAGCAGGCATCGTGCTCTGGAATGTGCCAGGCGTGGCCGAGGGCGGCTTGGAGGCCTGAGGGAGGGAGTGAAGGACAGCTGCCAGGACGGAAGCTGCGGAGATGCTCCTGTGCTGGCACCATAGGGTGTGCGTCTGCAAGTGTGTCCGCCTCGGCGTGGGGGCAGCCTGGGGCCTTGGAGGCTCCTGTAGGGGTCCGGTTGTGTTGGGCCACAGTGACAGGTTGGAGAAGACAAGTGGCTAATCCTGGAGAAATCTGGACAGCAAGAGTGTCAGTATTCCAGTATTCGCTGAGACGAGAACCTGTTTTTAATGCCTTGGTGGAATTGTTGATGAAGGGATGAGGTGACCTAGACAGGCAAGCTGATCAGGACCTGCAGGGCCTGGTTCTCACCACCGCCCTGCCCTGGGGTCGTCGGCCCTCCACACCAGGTGGGTGCCGACAGGGACACTCTGGGGGCAGAGGTTCCCTGGACACCCACTGGCCATCTCAAATGGGGCCACATCTCTTTCCTCCCATAGTCCAGGCCAAGATTTCCTCTTGACCCTAGAGTCCCCTGGAGGGGACAGAAAGCTGCTTTTCGTTACCTGCTTTTCGTTACCCACTCTGAGCCCATCCGAAGCCCTGAGACCAGACTCGCAGGGAACAAGGGCAGAGCCGAATCCCAGAGGAGCTCTCAGGGGGCTTTCATCACCTTTAATGACCCGACATCCACAGCAGCCTGCTAATAGGTGATAGGTGTTCCTGTATTTACACTAATTAGTCACTATCCGTGGAGGGCTTTGAAAGTGCGGAGCCTGAGCCAGCGCGGAGGAGAGTGATTCACGGTAAGGGGAGAGACGCCTGAGGCCACCACCCCGCTCTGCAGGCTCCCACAGGCAGCCCCGGGGGGGGGGGGGCAGATTTCTTTGGAGAGGGAGGGGTCCTCTGGGGCTTGCCTCAGACACCCAGTGGCCCCGGGGAGCCCCCTGCCCTGCTCTGCTCTGAGGTCAGGTGTCCCTGGGAGCCCTCCGGGTGTTGGGGGAGAGGAGAGGTCTGGATGCAGGACCTGGGTCCGGGGCATGCTCAGCCATCAGGGTGTGTGGGGTGGTGCCATGAGCTGCCTGAAGTGAGGGCCAAGTGCCCCACCTCCTGGGCTTGTAAACGTCCACAGGCTTCACGAGATTTTGTGTGGACATTTGGAGGGACTCCTGTCACCTTGCCAGGCACTGTGGCTCCTGGAGACCCCTGGGCCCAACGAGTCCACCTGGCAGCTGGGTGGAAGCCAGGTCTGTTAGATTCCAAACTGGGCCGCTCTGCCTGTGGCCGCACCTGCCCATCCTTAGGGTGGAGCTACTGGAGAGATGCCTTTTGATTCAGCACCTTGAGACACGCAGGAGGGAGTTAAATGGTGGCCTCCCTTGGAAAGGAATCAGGTCCCATTCTTTGGCAAAGGCTGTGGGGATCCTTCACCCTTAAAAAAAAAAAAAAAAAGGAAACAGCTTTATTGAGATAAAATTCACATGTCCTATAGTATGGGCAGAATTGTGTCCCTCCAAAATTCCTATGTGGTGACCCCAGTGCCTCAGAATGTTGCTGTACATGGACACAGGACTTCCAAAGAGGTGACTGAGTTAAAGTGGAGCTGTCAGGGTGGGCCCTCATGCAGACTCAACAGCGTCCTTACAGGAGGAAATTTGGATGCCCACAGAGACCCAGGGATGTGTGTGCACAGAGGACAGACCGCGTGAGGACCCAGCAAGAAGGCAGCACCTGCAGGCGAGGGGTCAAGGCTTTAGGAGAGACCAGCCCTGCAGACTCCATGATCTTGGACTTCCAGCCTCCAGAACCGTGAGAAAAAAAGTTTCTGTTGTTTAAGCTTCCCAGTCTGAGGTATTTTGTTAGGGCCACCCTGGTAGACTAATACACCGTATAATTCACCCACTGAAATTGTACAACAGTGGACTTCGTATATTCACAGATTTCTGCAGTAATTACCACAGTCATGTTAGAGCATTTGCATCACCCCAGAAAGAAGCCTTGTGCCTTTACCCTCTTCCCAAGACCCTGACAACCGCTGATCTGCTTTCCGCCTCTGGATTTCCCTGTTTTGGACATTTCATTTAAATGGAATCATATACTACATGGCCTTTCATGTCTGGCTTCTTTCACTTAGCATCATGTTTCCAGGATTCATCCACATTGTAGCGTGGAGCAGCGCTCCCTTTTCATGGCTGAGTAATATTCCACAGTATGGAGGGACCACGTTTTGTTTACTCATTCATCTGTTGATGGACATATGTGTTGTTTCCACCTTTTAGTGATTGTGAGTAATGCTGTTGTGAACATTTGTGGATAAGTTTTTGTTTGAACATAGTATTTTCATTTTTATGGACAAGGCTCATTTGCATTGTTTTGAGTTTTCTACAACTCGCAGAGGCAAAATAGCTCAAAGACCATGAAAGGTGAAGATAACCCCAAAAGGTGTGCTAGACAGGACACCTATGAATGGTTTTTGCCCATTTTAAAGCCTTTCACAATTTTCCCGACATGCCCTGGGCAGTTAATGGGACAGGGCCCGCAGGACCAGACTGCTTCCCTCCCACTTGCTGGTCAGGTGAAAGGCAATGAAGAGAAGGGACAAGGGGCTTTCTGGGAGACATGTGGTCCCCAGAGGAGTGAGGGCTGACATTTGGGAGTGGGGTTGCTGTGGACAGCAAGAGGGTGGGAGGGGCTGGCAGGAGAGGACAGGGCACCAGGACCCCTTTCTGCTACTCCATGGCTTGGCCTCTGGTCAGCCTGGGCCCTCTTTCTCCTCTCCATACAAAGGCCGAGAGCAATGGCTACTGGATTCTTACCTGGCCTGCAAGCTTTCTTCCCGCTGGTCCCTGTGCCGTGGTTGGGGCAGGAAAGCAAACGGGGGAGGGGCACTGATGGCTGGGCTGCCTTTTGGAAGGTGCAGAGGCCTGAGTCAGAATGGCATGATGAGCTCAGGGCAGGAGGGGCAGCAGGTCCTTGAAGAAGCGTGACCTCCCTCATCCTCCCAGTAGGTCTGGGGGTTTGCTTAGGGTCCGACTGGTGAAGGTGCCTCCCGAGAACAGGAGGGTAGCTCAGAGGTCGCCCTGGGAGGGAGGAGGGGCTCTGCCCAGCAGTCCCCCGTCAGCCTGGTCCAGTGAAAAGGTATTCGTGTCTGAGTCAGGGACGTGCCGGCTTGGCAGGGGCACTACATCAGGCGACGTTTGCCTAAATCCGAAAGCACCACAAAAAGAATATGCTATTGCGTAGACTTTCTCCTGGGGGCTGTTGAAGTAGGAAGCTGGTTTTTGTTAAGCTGCTTGGGGTGGGCTGGAGTTGGGGGCTGAGATTTCCTGGAGAGCAAAGCTGAGGAGCAGTAGATGTGGGGCAGGCTGCCTTCTGTGGGCAGGTCCAGGTATCTGCTGATAACAGAGACTGCTGCCCCGGCCCCCTTCCTGCGTGCGGTGCTCGGCCTCCGCCCTGAATAAATGGTCAGTGCACATGATCAGACGTCAGACCAAAGAGGCAGTTAGCTGACCCGCCCACTGAGTCTTGGCCTCGCATGCCAGCCCTCTCTTAACATGCCCCACAGCTGGTTTTCCAGTGTTTGAATGCCTCCAGGGATGGGGAGCTCAATACTTCTTTCTTTTTTTTTAGTTTTTTTAAAATTTAATTAATTAATTAATTATTATTTTTTTATTTACAATTTATTTTGGTATCATTAACCTACAATTACATGTGCAATATTATGGTGATTAAACTACCCCCTTCATCAGGTCCCCCCAACCAACCAACCCCATTACAGTCACTGTCCGTCAGCATAGTGAGATGCTATAGAGTCGCTACTTGTCTTCTCTGAGTTGTACAGCCCTCCCCGTGCCCCCGCTACCTTACAGCTGATAATCGTAATACCCCTGTTACCCTCTTATCCCTCCCTTCCCACCCATCTTCCCCAGTCCCTTTCCCTTTGGTAACTATTAGTCCGTTCTTGGGTTCTGTGAGTCTGCTGCTGTTTTGTTCCTTCAGTTTTTTTCTTTGTTCTTATACTCCACATATGAGTGAAATCATTTGATACTTGTCTTTTTCGGCCTGGCTTATTTCACTGACCATAATACCCTCCAGCTCCGTCCATGTTGTTGCAAATGGTAGGATTTGTTTTCTTCTTATGGCTGAATAATATTCCATTGTGTATATGTACCACCTCTTCTTTATCCATTCATCTACTGATGGACACTTAGGTTGCTTCCATTTGTTGGCTATTGTAAATAGTGCTGCAATAAACATAGGGGTGCATCTGTCTTTTTGAAACTGGGCTGCTGCATTCTTAGGGTAAATTCCTAGGAGTGGGATTCCTGGGTCAAATGGTATTTCTATTTTGAGTTTTTTGAGGAACCTCCATACTGCTTTCCACAATGGTTGAACTAATTTGCATTCCTACCAGCAGTGTAGGAGGGTTCCCTTTTCTCCACATCCTCGCCAACATTTGTTGTTGTTTGTGTTTTGGATGTTGGTCATCCTCACTGGTATGAGGTGAAATCTCATTGTGGTTTTAGTCTGCATTTCTCTGATGACCAGCGATGTGGAGCATCTTTTCATGTGCCTGTTGGTCATCTGAATTTCTTCTTTAGAGAAGTGTCTATTCATGTCCTCTGCCCATTTCTTAATTGGATTATTTGCTTTTTGTTTGTTAAGGTGCGTGAGTCCTTTATATATTTTGGATGTCAACCCCTTATCAGATGAATCATTTATGAATATATTTTCCCATATTGTAGGATGTCTTTTTGTTCTACTGATGGTGTCCTTTGCTGTACAGAAGCTTTTCAACTTGATATAGTCCCATTTGTTCATTTTTGCTTTTGTTTCCCTTGCCCGGGGCAATATGTTCATGAAGAAGTCGCTCATGTTTATGTCCAAGAGATTTTTGCCTATGTTTTTTTCTAAGAGTTTTATGGTTTCATGACTTACATTCAGGTCTTTGATCCACCTTGAGTTTACCTTTGTGTATGGGGCTAGACAGTAGTCCAGTTTCATTCTCTTACATGTAGCTGTCCAGTTTTTCCAACACCAGCTTCTGAAGAGGCTGTCATCTCCCCATTGTATATCCAAGGCTCCTTTATCAAATATTAATTGCTGTAAATGTTTGGATTAATGTTTGGATTTTCTATTCTGTTCCACTGGTCTGTGGGTCTGTTTTTGTGCCAGTCCCAAATTGTCTTGATTACTGTGGCTTTGTAGTAGAGTTTGAAGTCAGGGAGCATAATTCCCCCTGTTTGATTCCTCCTTCTCAGAATTGCTTTGGCTATTCAGGGTTTTTTCTGGTTCCATATGAATTTTAGAGTTATTTGTTCCAGTTCATTGAAGAAAGCTGTTGGTAGTTTGATAGGGATTGCATTGAATCTGTAGATTGCTTTAGGTAGTATAGCCATTTTGACAATATTTATTCTTCCTAGCCAAGAGCATGGGATGCATTTCCATTTGTTAGTGTCCTCTTTAATTTCTCCTAGGAGTGTCTTGTAGTTTTCAGGGTACAGGTCTTTCACTTCCTTGGTTAGGTTTATTCCTAGGTATTTTATTCTTTTTGATGCAATTGTGAATGGAATTGTTTTTTTGATTTCTCTTTCTGTTAGTTCATCATTAGTGTATAGGAAAGCAACAGATTTCTGTGTGTTAATTTTATATCCTGCAACTTTGCTGAATTCAGATATTAGTTCTAGTAGTTTTGGAGTGGAGTCTTTAGGGTTTTTTATCTACAGTATCATGTCACCTGCAAATAGTGACAATTTGACTTCTTCTTTACCAATCTGGATGCCTTGTATATCGTTGTTTTGTCTGATTGCCGTGGCTAGGACCTCCAGTACTATGTTGAATAACAGTGGAGAGAGTGGGCATCCCTGTCTTGTTCCCGATCTTAGATGAAAAGCTTTCAGCTTCTCGCTGTTAAGTATGATGTTAGCTGTTGGTTTGTCATATATAGCCTTTATGATGTTGAGGTACTTGCCGTCTATACCTATTTTGTTGAGAGTTTTAATCATGAATGGATGCTGAATTTTGTCAAATGCTTTTTCAGCATCTATAGAGATGATCATGTGGTTTTTGTTCTTCTTTTTGTTGATGTGGTGGATGATGTTGATGGATTTTCGAATGTTGTACCATCCTTGCATCCCTGGGATGAATCCCACTTGATCATGGTGTATGATCCTCTTGATGTATTTTTGAATTCAGTTTGCTAATATTTTGTTGAGTATTTTTGCATCTACATTCATCAGGGATATAGGTCTGTAATTTTCTTTTTTGGTGAGGTCTTTGCCTGGTTTTGGTATTAGAGTGATGCTGGCTTCATAGAAAGAGTTTGAAAGTATTCCCTCCTCTTCTATTTTTTGGAAAACTTTAAGGAGAATGGGTGTTATTTCTTCTCTATATGTCTGGTAGAATTCAGTGGTGAATCCATCAGGCCCGGGGGTTTTGTTCTTGGGTAGTTTTTTGATTACTGATTCAATTTCGTTGCTGGTGATTGGTCTGTTTAGTTTTTCTGTTTCTTGCTTGGTCAGTCTTGGAAGGTTGTATTTTTGTAAGAAGTTGTCCATTTCTTCTAGGTTTTGCAGCTTGTTAGCATACAGATGCTCATAATATTCTCTTATAATTCTTTGTATTTCTGTGGGGTCCGTCGTTATTTTTCCTTTCTCATTTGTGATTCTGTTTATGTGTGTAGATTCTCTTTTTCTCTTAATGAGTCTGGCTAGGGGTTTATCTATTTTGTTTATTTTTTCAAAGAACCAGCTCTTGGTTTCATTGATTTTCTCTATTGTTTTATTCTTCTCAATTTTATTTATTTTTTCTCTGATCTTTATTATGTCCCTCCTTCTGGTGACTTTGGGCCTCATTTGTTCTTCTTTTTCCAATTTCAATAATTGTGTCTTTAGACTGTTCATTTGGGAATGTTCTTCCTTCTTTAAATAGGCCTGGATTGCAATATACTTTCCTCTTAGAACTGCTTTTGCTGCGTCCCACAGAAGTTGTGGCTTTGTGTTGTTGTCATTAGTCTCCATATATTCTTTGATTTCTGTTTTGATTTGGTCGTTAATTCATTGATTAGTTAGGAAAATGTTGTTAAGTCTCCATGTATTTGTGAGCCTTTTTGATTTCTTTCTAAAATTTATTTCTAGTTTTATACCTTTGTGATCTGAGTAGTTGGTTGGTAGGATTTCAATATTTTTGAAATTACTGAGGTTCTTTTTGTGGCCTAGTATGTGGTCTATTCTGGAAAATGTTCCATGTGCACTTGAGAAGAATGTGTATCCTGTTGCTTTTGGGTGCAGAGTTCTGTAGATGTCTGTTAGGTCCATCTGTTGTAGTGTGTTGTTCAGTGCCTCTGTGTCTTTACTTATTCTCTGTCTGGTTGATATGTCCTTTGGAGTGAGTGGTGTGTTGAAGTCTCCTAAAATGAATGCATTGCTGTCTATTTCCTCCTTCAATTCTGTTAGTATTTGTTTCACATATGTTGGCGCTCCTGTGTTGGGTGCATATATGTTTATAATGGTTATATCTTCTTGTTGGACTGACCCCTTTATCATTATGTAATGTCCTTCTTTATCTCTTGCTACTTTCTTCGTTTTGAAGTCTATTTTGTCTGATACAAGTACTGCAACACCTGCTTTTTTCTCTTTGTTGTTTGCATGAAATACCTTTTTCCATCCCTTCACTTTTAGTCTGTGTATATCTTTGGGTTTGAGGTGAGTCTCTTGTAAGCAGCATATAGATGGGTCTTGCTTTTTTATTCATTCTCTTACTCTGTGTCTTTTGATTGGTGCATTCAGTCCATTTACATTTAGGGTGATTATTGATAGATATGTACTTATTGCCATTGCTGGCTTTATATTCGTGGTTACCAAAGGTTCAAGGGTTGCTTCTTTACTATCTAAGAATCTAACTTAACTTTCCTGTTAAGTTATTGTGAACGCCATCTCATGTTTCTTTATCTCTCCTTTCCTGTTCTTCCTCCTCCTTTCTTTATATATTAGGTGTTTTATTCTTTGCCTTTAGTTAGTATTTGGATGGTCTGCTTTCTTTGCTATGTTTTTATTTTCTCTCGTGACATCTTTTTAGCCTTAGGGGTGTTTCCCTCTAGAGCAGTCCGTTTAAGATATCCTGTAGTGGTGGTTTGTGGGAGGCAAACTCTCTCAACTTTCTTTTGTCTTGAAATTGTTTAATCCCTCCGTCATATTTAAATGATAATCATGCTGGATACAATATTCTTGGTTCGAGGCCCTTCTTTTTCATTACGTTAAATATATCATGCCATTCTCTTCTGGCCTGTAAGGTTTCTGTTGAGAAGTCTGATGACAGTCTGATGGGTTTTCCTTTGTAGGTGATCTTTTTTCTCTCTCTAGCTGCCTTTAATACTCTGTCTTTATCTTTGATCTTTGCCATCCTGATTATTATGTGTCTTGGTGTTGTCTTCCTTGGGTCCCTTGTGTTGGGAGATCTGTGGGCTTCCGTGGACTGTGAGACTATTTCCTTCTCCAGTGTGGGAAAATTTTCAGCAATTATTTCTTCATAGGGGGAGCTCAATATTTCTAAACATCAGCCAGTGCTGTCTTGAGGCCAGGCCACTGTGATATGTTCTTGTACATGAGACTGAAAATCTGTACATGTGGAGCTTGTAGCCGCTCTTCTTTATTTTGTCCCTTGGGGCCACACAGACCGAGTCTATTTTCCTTGTAGCAGCTCAACCTTTCAAATTCTTAAAGAAAGGCTCCTGACTCTTGAATTTGTCTTCTTCAGTCCTAACCATTTTTCAAGGCGCTTGGGCTCAAATTCCCCACCCTTCCTGGTTATTTCACATGAATTTGATTTCATTTTTGTACAAATGCCTCCTCCTACCCCATCCCAAAGCTAAACAATAGGCCAGGGATGGCAGGTCGGGGTTGGGGAGAGGGAGTTGTTATCACCTCCCTCCTCCAGGAGATAGTACTTCTAATAATGGATCCTGGCCTGCCATCAGCTTTCTCAGCAGCCCCAGTGCCCTGTTGACTCAGAGGCCTGGACCGGTTCCCCTCATGTGATCTTTGTGTCACTGGGGGCAGGGAAAGGGGTGCTTGCGGTGATGCTGTGTCCCCATGTAATTCTGGGTACTCCCACCAAGGCAGACCTTGACTCAGGTCCTGGAGTCCAAGTGCCTTATTTGGGAGGCGACCCCAGGGAGCATGAGCAGGGCGGGGGAGGGTGACGCAGCTCCCTGCGACAGCGGGACATGTGCTCCAGGGGTAAAGTTGCTGGGCACGTCCCCGCGAAATCTTGGGTTTTGATTGCTCTATGCTCTCAGGGCCAAGAAAGAGGCCCAGGGTTGGAGGGTGGGGAGGCTGGTCTGTGAGTCTGGATCAGAAAGGGCTGCAGGGTATGGGTGGTTCACCCCATGCCTCTCAGCACCCCCCC
>JAQQAC010006923.1:39365225-39423325 GCA_029783875.1 Phataginus tricuspis | reverse complement strand
AGAAATCTGTTGCTTTCCTATACACTAATGATGAACTAACAGAAAGAGAAATCAGAAAAACAATTCCATTCACAATTGCATCAAAAAGAATAAAATACCTAGGAATAAACCTAACCAAGGAAGTGAAAGACCTGTACTCTGAAAACTACAAGACACTCCTAGGAGAAATTAAAGAGGACACTAACAAATGGAAATGCATCCCATGCTCTTGGCTAGGAATAATAAATATTGTCAAAATGGCTGTACTACCTAAAGCAATCTACAGATTCAACACAATCCCTATCAAACTACGAACAGCTTTCTTCAATGAACTGGAACAAATAATTCTAAAATTCATATGGAACCAGAAAAGACCCTGAATAGCCAAAGCAATCCTGAGAAGGAGGAATCAAACAGGGGGAATTATGCTCCCTGACTTCAAGCTCTACTACAAAGCCACAGTAATCAAGACAATTTGGTACTGGCACAAAAACAGACCCACAGACCAGTGGAACAGAATAGAAAATCCAAACATTAATCCAAACATTTACAGTCAATTAATATTTGATAAAGGAGCCTTGGATATACAATGGGGAGATGACAGCCTCTTCAGCAGTTGGTGTTGGAAAAACTGGACAGCTACATGTAAGAGAATGAAACTGGACTACTGTCTAGCCCCATACACAAAGGTAAACTCAAGGTGGATCAAAGACCTGAATGTAAGTCATGAAACCATAAAACTCTTAGAAAAAAACATAGGCAAAAATCTCTTGGACATAAACATGAGCGACTTCTTCATGAACATATCCCCCTGGGCAAGGGAAACAAAAGCAAAAATGAATAAATGGGACTATATCAAGCTGAAAAGCTTCTGTACAGCAAAGGACACCATCAGTAGAACAAAAAGACATTCTACAGTATGGGAAAATATATTCATAAATGATGTATCTGATAAGGGGTTGACATCCAAAATATAAAGAACTCACGCACCTTAACAAACAAAAAGCAAATAATCCAATTAAGAAATGGGCAGAGGACATGAATAGACACTTCTCTAAAGAAGAAATTCAGATGGCCAACAGGCACATGAAAAGATGCTCCACATCGCTAATCATCAGAGAAATGCAGATTAAAACCACAATGAGATATCACCTCACACCAGTGAGGATGGCCAACATCCAAAACACAAACAACAACAAATGTTGGCAAGGATGTGGAGAGAGGGGAACCCTCCTACACTGCTGGTGGGAATGCAAATTAGTTCAACCATTGTGGAAAGCAGTATGGAGGTTCCTCAAAAAACTCAAAATAGAAATACCATTCGACCCAGGAATCCCACTCCTAGGAATTTACCCTAAGAATGCAGCAGCCCAGTTTCAAAAAGACAGATGCACCCCTATGTTTATTGCAGCACTGTTTACAATAGCCAAGAAATGGAAGCAACCTAAGTGTCCATCAGTAGGTGAATGGATTAAGAAGATGTGGTACATACACACAATGGAATATTATTCAGCCATAAGAAGAAAACAAATCCTACCATTTGCAACAACATGGATGGAGCTAGAGGGTATTATGCTCAGTGAAATAAGCCAAGCCGAAAAAGACAAGTATCAAATGATTTCATTCATATGTGGAGTATAAGAACAAAGAAAAAAACTGAAGGAACAAACCAGCAGCAGACTCACAGAACCCAAGAACGGACTAATAGTTACCAAAGGGAAAGGGACTGGGGAAGAAGGGCGGGAAGGGAGGGATAAGAGGGTCAAAGGGGCATTACGATTAGCAGACGTAAGGTGTGGGGGGACGGGGAGGGCTGTACAACTCAGAGAAGACAAGTAGTGACTCTATAGCATCTCACTACACTGATGGACAGTGGGTGTAATGGGGTTGGTGGGGGGGACCTGATGAAGGGGATAGTTTAATAATCATAATATTGCACATGTAATTGTAGATTAATGATACCAAAATAAATTATAAAAAAAATTGTTTAAAGAAAAGGGGAAAAAAAAGCAGCGATGGGCGAAGTCCCTTCATCCCTTTGCAAAGCTCAGCCCTCCTTTGCATTCTCCACTCTGCCAGCTGCCCCTCCCAGGAGCTTCTCTTGCTGATCTTGGTAACGTTCCTGCCTGCATCTCTCTCTACCATCCTTCTGTACACATGTGCACCTGTCTTCATCCCCCGTAAAGAAACCCTTGCCCAACCCTGTACCTCACCCATGACCCCCTCTCTCTTCCCTTTCCTGGGCTAACAACATAGGGAAGATAATTGCAGCGGGCACTCCAGACCCCATCACAAAATGAAGACTGGATCTAGGGCTTTGGCCCTTTGGACTCCAGGGTGGCAAATGCATAGGAGAGGTCATGAGTGGGCAGTTTTCCAGGCAAGGGGCAAAGGTGGCCTTGACCTTGATGAAGATGCTAGGAAGCCTTGGGAACTCCGGCTGCTTGACCAGCCCCATGGGGGAGGATGGAGAGGACTGTGGAGGGGTGGACAGGCCCTGCAGCGTCGTAGTCGCCCAGCGACCCTGTGCTCCCAGCTCGGGCTAGAGGCAGCGGGCAGCCCGCCGTCTGCAGGATTGCTTGGATGGGCTCTGGGCTCGATGGCTTCCTTCCTCCAGGTCCCTCAGGCATGTGTCTCTCAGGGCTAAGTTTGCTGTAACCAAAGTCAGTGGGGAGGCAGGAGAAGGGGGAATGGCCACGAAACCGTTTGGTTCATCCCAGTGGTTGGGACGAGGAGGCCAGACCGTGTGTGGTTAAAGTGCAGCCTGGGAACCAACCTGCTGGGGCTGGATCCTGAATTTCAACATTTTGGCTGTCTGACCGGGGCCCAGCAACTCAAGCTCCCTGAACAGTACAGCAGCCCCGTGGGCCAGCTGACTCCGGGGTCCTGGCAGTGCCACCAAGACTAGTGGCTCCAGGGTAGACAACGGAGCTGAGCTGAGCCAGTGACAGGCCAGACACTGTAGAAGGCTCCTTGTTGATAACGACAGGGCATGGATCCCAGGGCGTGCTGTGTACTCTGCTAAACAGAGAAAGGCTCCCGCGCCTTCTCTGCCTGGTTCTCAGGAGCCAGGAGCACAGACGCCTCCTGCTCAGGGTACGGCTTACTTGGTGGGGGACCCGCAGTTTGGACCGTTTGTGCCTAAAGCAGCAAGGAGTGGCGTCCGACAAGCCAGAACAGTGCTGTTTCCAAGTTAGACCATTCAGGCTGGCTGGCGACGGGGGCCGGGCTGGCCAGTCTGACACTTGCAAAATTGCAGCAGCATGCAGAGCCCCAGGAAACACTGCCAGACGACAGTGGCAGGACCCGAGGTAACAGGCGGCACACTTCTCACAAGACCAACAGCGTTTGCCATATTCCATTTCTCAGTGTGGGGGTGGAGGCGGATTCCAGAACACCAGCCCTGGCATGGTCCTCATTATCGCCTCTAGCAGGCACTGCTGCTTTGCCCAGCAGACGGAAGCGGAGAGCAGCAGGGGCCGGTCACCCAAAAGCAGAGCCGTTAGGAGGGGGCAGCTCTCCGACTCAGGCCGGGTGGGGCCGGAGCCCTTGTGTCCCACACAGCCAGCCTGTGGAGGGAGACCCCCCGTGCATGCATTGCTGTTTGTAGCACTGTCTTTAATAACTGAGGGCGCTGAGCCCCAGCAGCTTCATTTAACACACCCAACATGTGCTGTATCCGCAACAGGGGCTGGTGTGGACAAATCTTTGCATTGCTCTGACTTTACCTTGCCCAGGGCTGCCTGACTCCTTCAGGGGAGTTTGGCCTCAAATGCAGAATGACCCAGAGTCCAGCTGTGATGTTCTTTCCCTAAAAAGACTATGTGGCTAACAGTGTAGCAGGTTTTCAGTTTCATGGAAAGTTCCCGTCTTTCGGCCCAGATCCTCTCCTGGAGCCCTTACAGTGCCTGTGAGGTGCAGAGGGCAGGTGTTGGCATCCCGTTTTCAGAAGAGGAAGAGAGGGGGCGACGGGATCTGTGACAGGCCCCACGGTGAGTGCACGGGGCTGTGGGACGGACCTTGACTCCAGCTGGCCCCTCTCCTGCTCCTCCCAATTACTGTGGTCCTTACCCCCACTGCCTCCTGTGCATGGGCTCCCTATTTTGAAAAACATTGGCAAAAAATCCGAATGTATCAAGTAAATGTGAGCGTGTCTCTCCATTTTTATTATTCAGAGACATATGTACCTGCCAATCACAGCTCCTGCTCAACGCCCAGCCCCCACGCAGAAGCCGGACTTGAGAGTTTAGTGGGAGAGGATTCCCTCTGCTCACTCACTATCCAGGGACTTTGTGTACCTACTAAGTGCCAGGCTTTGTTAGAGGTGTTTGAGATACACTGGGGAACATAGCAAAGGTCCCCTGAGTTTATGTTCCAGCCAGTGCAGGGCGAGGGGGGACAGAGCGATGAACAAACACGATAAATGTGCACGTGATTGATGTGTGCCCACTTATAGGATAAATGCAATGGAGGCGTATCGAGCAAGGTAAGGGGGCTTGGGAGTAGGAGGTGCAGGTTGTAGTTTAAAATGGGGGTTCAGGACAGACCTGCAAAGACCTGCGAATGATTTTCAATTGGCATTTTAAAACACTGAAAATAACACAGACTCTTATGTTTTAGGGGGCCGCAAGTTGGTAACTGCTGGGCCAGTAAATCTATTCAGCTTGGAAGCAGACATGACATCCAGGTGAGGCTGTGTGTTTGAAAACACTGCAGGACCCCTATGTTTATTGCAGCACTATTTACAATAGCCAAGAAATGGAGGCAACCTAAGTGTCCATCAGTAGATGAATGGATTAAGAAGAAGTGGTACATATACACAATGGAATAGTCTTCAGCCATAAGAAGAAAACAAATCCTACCATTTGCAACAACATGGATGGAGCTAGAGGGTATTATGCTCAGTGAAATAAGCCAAGCCGAAAAAGACAAGTATCAAATGATTTCACTCATATGTGGAGTATAAGAACAAGGAAAAAAACTGAAGGAACAAAACAGCAGTAGATTCACAGAACCCAAGAACGGACTAATAGTTACCAAAGGGAAAGGGACTGGGGAAGATGGGTGGGAAGGGAGGGATAAGAGAGAAAAAGGGGCATTACGATTAGCAGATGTAATGTTGGGGGGGCACGGGGAGGGCTGTACAACTCAGAGAAGACAAGTAGTGATTCTATAGCATCTCACTATGCTGATGAACGGTGACTGTAATGGGGTTGGTAGGGGGGACCTGATGAAGGGGATACTTTAATCACCATGGTATTGCACATGTAATTGTAGATTAATGATACCAAAATAAATTATAAAAAACAAAACAACAACAACAAAAATACAGAAGGAGGGTAGTCTTGAATGCTCTTGTTATAGTGTTTGGTCATTTTTTGAATGGTGTGAATCTATACTTATCTATTTAATGAACTTTCATTTGATGGTATCACTTTATTTAATTTATTTAATGGTATCTAATTTTTCTTTAATGGTATCAATTTTTATTTTTCAATGAGCAAGAGGAAAAAATGCATACATTTAATGAAAAGTCAAGTCCAAATTTCCTTAAGAAAGTGGATGATGAGCATGTAACTTGAATATAATATTTGTCGGTTTTATCACCTCTTCGTGTCCATAGAAACCTAACTGACCACAGGAAAACTGCATGAATTTCCAGAATAATTACTGGTATCTATTTTAAAAGGTACACGTTTTTGAAAAGGACTGTGACAAGAGATCAGATTTAAAACTTGCAGCTACACAATCTATGTTTGTAAATCACTCTATGAAGTAAATCTGTTCCTTTAGAACAAATAAATTTTTCTAAATTAAAAAAAAAAAAAAAGAAAACACTGCAGGAGCCCTTACCGGGTGCAGGGTGGGGTGGATGCAAAGAGCATGTGTGCCCACTTTGTTCGGGGCACTGTCAGGCGGGGGTGCCCCAATCACTACCACACCACAGGGCAGGCTGCCGGGGGCCGAGCACTTATCCCAAATGGCCCAAAGCAGCCAGCCAGAGGGCAAGACTAAAGCCAGGGTGGAGAATGGATCTCAGGCCTCACGCCAGTTCTGACATTGCCAGAGGTTTCCTGGAGTCCCTCGCGGACAAAGGCTCAGGACGGTTTGGGAGGGCTCAGCGAGCCGGAGTGCTGCGATTGACTGGTGATGTCTGCCATGGTCGGGGGGTGGACCGTGGCTGTGGGAAACATGATTTGCTGACCCTGGGTGAAATCACTGACCAGAGAAGAGCAAACAGTCTTAGCCAGAGTGGTGGGGCTGACACCGAGACCCAGTGGTGAGGGGACCCAGGAAGTGCGCCTAACACAAGAGGATGCAGAATGAGTCAGAAAGAGTACCCGTTGCATAAAGGCAAACGGACTAGGATGGAGCCCCTGAAGGAGGCCAGGTGCCCAAGGTCCAGTTTTCTGGGGAGCGAACTACTCCCTTTGCAGCGGCTTGAAGGTACTGGATGGGTCTGGCCACTACCACTGCACTTGGGCCCACATCCCGCCCCCTCTGCCGCCCTTCCCACATTGTCTGTTATTGTGCCCTAGGCAGGTGTGCGCTGCCCTAATGCCTGGAACTGGAAAGCTCGGTAAAGTCAGAGTCAGACCCGCCTCCATCACAACTTTCTACGTGTCCTGGGACAAGCCAGCCTCACTCCTGTGAGTTCCACCTTCCGTATCTACACATGCAGACTCTCCCCAGTCCACAGAGTCATGAGGCTGTAAGACTTGCCGTGCAGTGCCGGGCACAAGAGCGCCCGTTAACGGTTAATCATGAGAATTACGATGACATTGATACCAGTGCCCACCAATAGATCAGCACGGCCCCCGTTAGGGTGGCGGTGTCTGGGGCTCACCTAATCATAGGAGCTGCGGCCGAGTCCAGCATAAAGGAGGTCCCTGAGGTCCCCGGATCCACTCAGGTGCCCTCTCTGGTTCCAGGATATATGATTGGAATGGACATACTCTGTAGTTAATGGAACCCCTGTGTTGTTTCTGGATCTGTGGGATAAGAGCCCTGTCTCGAGGGGTGACCAGGCAGAGGCCCCTGACTGTGCCCCTCTCTTTCCTGACCAAGACGGTGCCTAAAAACGGCAGTGGTTCCCGTGCAGGATGGACTGTATGAGAATTACCTTCCCACCAGAAACAGCCAAAAATCAAAACACATGAAACAGCTACATTCAGACACTGAGCGTCAGGTAGTACGGGAGGGTGAGAAAAGAGGTGGTGAGGTGAGCGCTAAGATTACACCAATCTCTTTCCCAAAGGCAGGTCCCAGGCCACGGCGCAGGGAGGGGGACCGGAACAGCTCCGAAACGTCCCTCAGCTGAAGACAAAGGGATGGGTGCTCAGGGCGGCTGAGGGCAGGAGCTTCCAGGGCAGGTCCCGACCAGAGGGAGCCGGGGAGAGAGAGCGCGAGAGGTGTCTCCTCCTCTTCTTAGAAGGACGCCAATCCTATTGGACCCATCCATGGCCCCTTGTGCCCGGGACAGGACTTGGAACACAGAAGGGGCTCAAGAAAGGTTGGATGTCCGCTGGCGTGTGAGTCACGAGATGACGATTGTGTCCAAAGCAAGAAAAGTGTCAACTCATTTAACTTGTGAGGACCGCTCAAGGTAATTTCCAGCTTGAAGAAGTATTCTTATTTTATCTATGCCGTTATGGGCTGAACTGTGTCCCCCCCCCCCCAGCAAAATGCGTATGTTGAAGGACAGGTCATGACTGTATTTGGAGAGAGGCCCTTACAGAGGTGATTAGGTTAAGTGAGGTGGTTAGGATGGGCCCCACTCCCACAGGACTGGTGTCCTTTTCAGATGAAGAGCTCAGGACACAGACCCGCACAGAGGGACGACCATACGGGCGCACAGGGAGAGACAGTGTCTGCCAGCCGAGGAGAGCTACCATGGAAGGAACTGTGGTCTCAGGCTTCTGGGCTCCACGACAGGGAGCTAGTACATTGCTGTGTTTACGCTGCCTGGCAGTGGTGCTCTGTTACAGTGACCACAGGACACGGTACACATGCCCACGTATAGACTACATGCCTGTGCCCATCTTTGCAAGAACCATGTGTCTCGGGTCAAAACCCCATGTGCAGCCTCTGTGTCCTGGCACCCTCCCTTAAATGGGGGCCACAGACCCCCCTTTGCATGGTCAGGCTTCCTCTGGCTCACCACGGTGCTGGCCCGCAGGCGTGAGCTCACAGGGACGGGCTGCCCTTGGAGCCCCACCTGCGGGCACAGCAAAGCAAAGCGGTCCAAGGCCAGGGCGGAACAGGCACTAAACTCCCCACCGTTTTGTCATCCATCAGGCACAACCCTTCCATACAGCCCCCGAGAATGAATGTCGGAGCTAAACCTGAGGCCCTCTCTCTTCAGAGCCACCATCTCCTTCCTTCCCTTCCCAGCCCCCTTCCCCACTGCCTGCTGCCCACCAGCCCTGGCAGAGCCCGCCTGCTCCAGCTCCAGCCAGATTACAGGCTCATGCAGGCTGCCCCCCTGCATCGGAGCAAGGCCAGGCCCATCCTGCAAAGGCCGCAGAGCCCAGGCCTGCCCCCAGGGAGGAGGGTCAACCAAGACAAGGGCTGCTGCCCCCTGTTAGGCTTAACTCCTTGGCACCCCATCCCAGTAGACTCAGCTCACTGGGCAGGCAGAGATGAGAGTGCCCACTGCGGCCGATCACATTCATTTACAGACCCCAGGAAGGGTGGGGAGCTGCACAGAGGGGCACATCCATAAGTCAGGAGGCAGAGGAAGCCTGTGCATATGTATTTCCATTAGTGGCAAGAGGAGATAGAGGAGGGACTGGGTGGGGAGTGGAGTCCCAGGACTAGAGAGGCAAAGGATGGAGGAGGCAGGCAGAGAAGGGGCTGCTGGCCTGGGAGAGTAGCTGCCGGAGATTGGGCAGAGCAGGGGAGGCTTGCCTGGCCCTCCCAGGAGCCACTGGGAACTTCTCTGAAAAATCTGGCGACGGAGCACTGGAGACCTCCATCCCAGACGCCAGGTCACAGGCTGAGGCCACACAGTGCCACCTCTTTCCTCCCCAGTTTTTCAAGTGCCCTACAGTGCCTGAGAAGGGTTCCTTGCACCCCAGCCTGGGAAGCCCCAGAGAGGTCACAACTGGGCTGGGACTTCCACTGGTCTGGGCAGAAGTGACCTGTCCCAGTAGGTAAGGGGGCCTTTGAGACCCCCCAGGCCAGGCTGTGTCGGTCTCCCATGGCGCAGCCACGGGCGGTGGGAGTGGGGCAGTGGTGGAAGTGGGTATTGCCTTGCCCTCAGAACCCTCCATCACCCCTTCTCCATGGGGCGAGCAATGGCGGGGGGTGGGGGTGGTTAGGGAGAAGCCTGTGCACCCTTTGGGCGAAGTTTCCTGCTCAGCCTCAGCAGGTCCTGCTTTGAGGAACCCCTAGGTGGGTTTGGGGACACTGACATGGCTCCGTGAGCCTGCATACGTGCTGAGGCGTGAAGGACCGGAGATCCATCCTGGGGCCCCTTATATTGGATAGAGGGGCCTCGAGACACAGCCTCTCTCTGGACCTGCTGACCTGCAACTAAGATGAATGCACAAGTCCCCAAACTGCCCACTGCAGCTCGCAGGAAATGAATTGTGCCCTCTGCACACCCAGGATCTGAATCTCTCTGCCTCTCTCTCTCCCACTGGTCTGTGGAGGGGCCGCCTCCATTCAGACAAAGCAAAAGCAAACAACAATGAAACAGAACCCAGCCACCTCTCGCAGATGCAGAGGCTGGGTCTGCAGCCCTGGGGCCTCAGGAAGTCCCCCACAGTCTACTGTTTGCTCCTGTGCTGGAAGAGATTGCTCAGCATGCCCCTGGTCCTGCCTGTTACCTTTAGATTCCCAGAGACCCCTTCCCAAAGGCACAGAAGTCACACAGGACATCCTGCTTCTCTGCTGGGCCCTTGGCTTGATTTACAATCAGCCCCAGGTCATCTTCCATGTGCAAGGTGCATGAAATGCAGGTCCCCACCCCTGTGGTGAGGGAAGGGCCTCCTCCCCATGCACTGGCTATTCACAGTAACTGCAGCCTTCCTTTAGTGGCTTTTAGTGTGCCCCTCATCATCCCAGAGGTTTACGAGGTCATCTCACTGAAGACTAACAAATGTCTCAGTGCTTTGGAAACTTTGGTGATACCGAATTTACAGTTAAGGATATGAGGCGCAGAGAAGTTGAGTAACTTGCCCAAAGTCACACGGCGTGTGAAAGGACGGGACTTGGACTCCAGTCAGTCGGTTTGCTTGCAGGCTGTGCGCCCTTGCCTCTGTATATCCTGCCTCTCTGATTCGTGTCTTCCCTCGGGAGCCGCAATCGCCTGTTAAGACTTTACCTTGAATTTGGGTTTTGCGGCGATGGACTGTTCTGGGAGGGCACATTAACTGCAGAAGGGAGGGGTTTAGGAACCAGGAATCCAGGGCCAGAAAGGACAGAGAAGGTGTGGCCTGGACACACGTCTGGGTGTCAGGGGATGGGAAGGTTGGGGGCCCTCCTCAGAGAAACTCAGCAACTCATGGCTTTGCCTGCTGCCTGAGTATGTGATTTCCCCTCGAAAATGACTTCTGTTGGTTTTGGCTCTGAGGGAGATCCACTAAAAAGAAAGTTGCCTTCCGGTAAATCCCATTCCCTTTCCTTTCTCCCAAATTAACCAATGTTAACAGTTCTTGTGTTATGCATCCACTTGCATCCACTTGCAGTTATGAATCTATTTATATAAACTCCTTTTTCTTTGCACAAAGGGATTATTCCTTGGAGGCGTTTTCTATGCACATATTTTTTCACATAGCTGCGATCACGCTGCAAGCGCAGTTGCATATCCTACATTTTTATCTTGGCACTGCGATAAGACTTCTCTAGAGAACATTTGCTTTGTAGCCAGGCTTCCCCACCCTGCCCCGTGAGCTGTCCCACTGCTTTGGGAAAAGACTGTCAAGAGGAGGGGAATTTCAAAAGCCAGCCTCTGGCTGATGGCGGGGAGCTGTGCACGGCTGCCATTTGCACATGTTCACTGTCCAGCTCAGTCCAGTCAACACTGAGAACCTACTGTGTGCCAAGGTCTGCAAAGACAACCCAGGTTACTGTGGCAACATCTCTCAAAAGAAGACGGTGGTGATGTTGTGAATGACCCCATGGGCACTTGCACAGCTGTGGCTGGTCGCAGGGTCACCTGTCGAGCTGGACACTCTAAAATATATCTCTCCTGACACCTCCACCTCTGCTCCTGGCTTCAGAGTCTGAAACCATTTTTCTGTTCGCTTCCATGCAGTGTGGCCTGGGAGTGCCCCAGATAAGATGCCCAGATAGGTGGGGAGGTGGGGTTGCTGGGAATCAAGTGGCCCTCAGCCCATTTTGAGCAGCTGGCAGAAGGCCAGGTGGAGAAAAGGCTGTGCAGACAGGCAGGCAGGAAGGAGGCCGCGCCGTCCTCACAGCTCCTGGGGCCCCCGCCCCAGGGTGGCAGGCCCCAGGGCTGAGCTGCAGAGCTGGGCCTCCGGACCTGAATTCTGAGGCCAGCGCCTCACGCTGTGCATCTCCAAATGGTCACCCAGGTTCTAGGGCTTCGGCAAAGCTAGAGTGAGAGTCTCACGGCCCATCGGAGCCCACTGACATGGGCAGCAGAGCCTGTAGGCACAGGCCAATTAGACGTGGGGCTCTTCCTCCCAGAGGAGGGGCTGGTAAGGCTGCATGACCCTGCTGAGGTGGCTTCTCGCCTGTGAAGTGGGACAGCATTGTCCCCTTCCTGCTGGGTTACAGGACACTCTCAACAAACACGCTGTGATAAGCATGATGTTCCTCAGGCGCTCAGGCCCGCAGGTCTGCAGGTCCACAGGCGATGGCATGGTTTCCTCATGCTGCCAAACAGATCGGCACAGATCAGGTGGTTTGAAATAACAGGAACTTACCCTCACACAGTTCTGGAGGCCAGAAGTCTGAGATCAAGGTGCCCGGCTCCCTCTGAAAGCTCCAGGGCCGGCTCCTTCCAGCCTCTTGCAGCTCCCGGGGGCTCCAGGTGTCCTTGGCTCGCGGCTGCCTCACTCCAGCCTCTGCCTGTGTTCATGTGGCTGCCTTCCCTGCGCGTCTGAGCTTTAAACCTCCCTCTGCCTTTCTCTTATAAGGACTCTTGTCCTTGGATGCAGGGGTGAATCAGGAAGGAGGGAGTAAGGGTGATTCTAGGCTTTTGGACTGGAAATGGAAGGACTGAGATGGGAGCAGGTCAGAAGGTGAAGAGGTTTCGTTTTGACCTCACGTTCGAAGTACTGTCCATGCAGCCGCGTTGACTAGGCAGGTGGGTATGAGTCTGCAACTGGTGGAGAGAGCTAGGCTAAAATACAAATCTCACTAAGTGTAAGCCCCTCCTCCCAAACTTAGAGTAAAGGACATTTCAGCAAAAACCACCATGTCCTGAATCCGTAGGGAAAAACAGGCTGTGACTGCCAGCCTGCCAGCCAGCCAGCCATGCCCTGAAACTTCTGGAGGCTTTTCCCAACAGGTGTCCCCAAGGGCCCACCAAGCAGACCTGGGTCACCCCTGCAAAGCTGCAGGCACGCACACCCACACGCCTGCGAACGCCCTGCGTGAGCTCCCCGCCCTTCTCTGCCTGGCAGCTACCGAGCAGCTCCAGCCCCTCCGGCACCGCCCCGGCTGCCCCTGAGACCCTGGCCCTGCTCCTTCTGCACGCCCACCACACTCGAGGCCGCTTGTTTCCAGCTGGCTCCCAGCTGCCCCTTCTCATCCATCGCCAGCCCGCAGCTAGCCCAGCGCCGGCTTCTGCTCAGCCAGTATTTGTGGAAGTGAGCAGGCACACAGTTCTGGAGGCCACTGACCAGGAGGGAACAGCGGCAGGCAAAGAAGCACGGGGACCCAAGAGGCCCCAGCTGACAGAGTAAAGGCTGAGGCTGATACTTATCAGGAAATGGGACAGACGAGCTGCATGAGCCCGGATCTGTCAGGCCTTCCGGCTACAATCAGCCACTGCTCCACTCTCCCTGGGAGGCCACTGAGGACTGGCCTGCTTTGCCTCGGGAAGCCTGCCCACCCCTGCACCTTTCCCATGAGGAACAGCAGCCCGGGGACCCTGGACTTTGGCAGGAATGATGACCCCCTGGAATAGGGTTGTTTTTTATCTTGTGTAGCACCAGTTATTTCCACTTCCAAAACCCAGGAAGCCCTCGGCTCTGGGGAAAGCCAGGCCCCTCAGAGGCCCTCAAGATCTCCTGTGATCTGGTGAGCAAGGGACGGTCTCCTGGGGCTGGAGTGGGCATGTTGTGCCCTCACTGGGGCTGCTGTGTCACAGGGCAACTCCTTTTTTCCCAGGTGGCATTAGTAGCCTCCAAGCTCTGCACATTTCCCAAGATGCATGTCTCTAAGATCAGGTGTGGCTACCCTAGAGAAGGCAACCTGGGGTTCTGTCCTAAGCACCACCCCCCCACGTACATGCAAATGCACACCTGGGCTGACGGAGAGGCAGGCTGACCCTGGGGGGACAAGGGCAGCCGCCTGCGTCCCCTTGGTGACCGAGTGCTCTGCCCCATTCTGTGAGCTGTGGAGCAGCAGATGTGGCCACTTCAATTACTTGGCGGGCAATGGGGGCTCTCTAGCTCATCAGCCCCTAGGGAGCCGAGTCCCGAGGTTTGCAGTGAGGTGTGGAGAATGGAGAGGGCCCTGCCGTGTTAATGACAGCAGCCTGCCCTCCCCAAGCAGGGCGAGCGAGCTCGATCGCTCTTTAATTATCTGGAATTAGAATGCCGTCTTCACTCACTTTATGTTCTGGTAAAGGAAACCGGGGCCTCCATTAATTACCTGATCCATATGTAAAGTGTCACACATAATTTTTCCAGAGCCAAAGGGTTCTTGCTCTAAGACCTGCATCATCTCTTAATAATGACGTGGAGTGAAGAGAAAGAGGACCCCGGACTCAGGAAGAGGACCTCCAAGCCTGGTTCCTGCCAAGGCGCTGACAGCTGAGCTAAAGGGTTTTCCAAGGATCCCGGAGCACCAGACCCTGGGGAGCAGGGTTTCTGCCCCAGAAAAGAAACAGAGGGGCCAGAGACAGAATTAAGAGTTTGATAAAGGGCCATTCTCCGTTATCAGCCTGTTAGGTAGAGAAATGAAGAAAATTAAAGGCAGAACATGAAATACATTGAAGCTACAGCACAAAAGATGTAGGTTAGATGACAAGAAGGACTTCCCACTGGGAGGGGAGAATTGCAGACTTCCACAACTCTCCCCTGTGGCAAGTTGTTTCATCACCAGGCCGGGGAGGGAATTTTCGTCCTGAGGAGCAGCTAATCACCAAGACTGCAGCTAAAGGACCAGAGAACAGTGACGGCGTGGCCTCACCAATAGCTTCAGAAACACATCCTGAGGGTGTAAGGGCCGGGGAGCAGAGGAGGAGAGAGACAGACAGACAGACAGAGAGCGGCAGGGCGTACTTTAGGCTGCACGGTCACTTCTGTCAACTGAAAACATCTTAACCTTGGGCCAGGTCTGCAGAGGCCCAGCCATACTCTGCAGGTGGCCTCATGAAGGGCTCGGTGGCCTTGACCCTGGGCTCCAGAAAGGTTAAAGTGAGGAAGGAAAAAGCAAAGGTATGTTCCCCCTCCGGTTAGGTCTTTGCCCCCCACCCACTGCCCCGCCCCAGGGCGGACATGGGTGACGAGGGCAGTGACAGCGTGGGAGACAAGACTCCGGTGGCCTCCAGCACTCTCTCCCACAATTACCCTGTGGGCAGGTCCTTTTGCAGAAGGGAAGCCGTGGCCCGGGGCCTCGAGTAGGTTGCAGAGCTGGTCCGGGTGCCCTGACTCAGTCCTGGGCTTCCCCACAAGGCCACCCAACCACCCACGCAAAAGCGCCAGGTGTCCCTGTGCACACTGCAGGCATCGTGCGAGGTCGCACAACATCTTCACGACCCACTTTGCTTGTGTCCCAGGATCCTGGAGCTGGGCCCTCACACAGAGGCTCTCAGCCCACCTGCGCCCCGTGGCTGGAGCCCCAGCTCATGCAAAGGCAGATTTCCTGGGCTGTATGTGTCCACACGTGCCCCTCTTGTCTCCTGAGCTGGAGCCCCAGGAGCCTCCTGCCGAGGGAGCAGAGTGCCCTGCCACAGACAGGAGCCCACTGGCCCCAGGACGGGCGTCTGGCCTGGTGCCTGGCTGGGGGCAGCAGTCTCCTGAGTACTTGTTGAAACAGACACTGGCCCCCATTCTGGGGTGTTTTAGCATGTCCAGGGTGGGGCCCAGTGGCTGTCCCCATGCTGCTAGGGCACAACCAGGTTTGGGAGTCCCTGCCCTCGAGTTCCCGAGGCAGGGACAACCCCTCTTCTGTGCCATGCCTCCCCAGAGGGCCCCCTAGATACCAGGGATGCCTCCTCAAAATACCAGAACCCCCTTCCCTGTGTGGCCTGGATGCCCTCCAGTATGACTCAGAAACTCTATTTTCTTCTCCTCTAGTTTCCAAGCTCTCGAGAGGGTGAGCCTGTGGCCTGAGCAGCTAGTGTGAAATGAGGAAAAATCTTTCTAGTGGAAACATGCTCTGGGTGGCTAGCCACCCCAGGGTAGGACACGGGGGTCCCATCTGGCCCACCTGGGCATCTAGAATGTATCAGGACAGAGCTGCTCTACCACTCCCAACATAGCCGGCTCAGCAGCTCTGCTGAGCCCCGCTGGCTGCCTGGGGACCGGGCTTCTGGCACATTCCAGGAAGAACCACAGTCATTCTGCCTTGGATGTGATCCCGTCGTAGTTGGACTTGAAACCAGACAATTTGGAGAGGGGGTATTGTAAGAAAAAGAATGCAAAGTCACAAAGGCAGGAGGCACAAGGCCCATGGAAGCCGGGCCTGGGCTTCCATGCCACCGCCAGGGGTGCCCACCCAGGCCCCAGGAAGCCACAGGCCTGGTGCACAGAAGGGACTGTTCCCAGACAGACCCTGCTCTGGGTTCCCACCAGCAGCCGAGGCCCTCCCCCACCACGCAGATGGAGAGGGGGTGCCAGCCCCCACCGAGGGGCCCGATGAAAGGACCCCTCTGCCGTCCGCCTGGGAAGCTGAGAGCCGTGCTGTATCCCAGTTCCCCTGGGGCTGCCAGGTCAGTGTCCCCTTCAGGGGCCACTTTCCCCGAAGCCCCTGCCCTCTTGGCTTAGCCCCTCCCTGGACGCCCTGTCCCCTGGGGCTGAGGCTGGGCTGCAGGGTGTTGGGCGCCTGCTGCCTCTCTCGCTCCGCTCGCTCTCTTTCGCCTTCATCTCAGAAACCTCCCCAGTCTCTCCCTCCTCCTCCGCCCTGCTTTTTCCCCTCCATTACATCTTCCTTACATCTCCCGGAATAAAAAAACAATTCTCTTGTGCCCCCTAATTCCCCCTCCCAACAGTTTAAGACCATTATATTAAATAATGATAATCACAAGCATCTCTTTGTTCCATCTTCAACGGCCGCCTGTTCGCTTTAAAGCTCTCAAGCCCAAGGTCACAGGCCCCTCCACGCAGCTTAGATAAATCTTTCCCATCGCTGAATTCTGACAAATCCCTGCGTCCGCTGGCGCTTTGTTGTATATTCTTTGTTTGAAATATGGCATGCCGGGCGCGACGTGCCTCCGTGCCTGCCGCTGCACCTTTGCATATTAAATCGGGGCCATGTTTCCCGGGAAGGGAGAGGAAGGCTGGGCTGCCTCCCTGCCTGGGGTGGGAGAATCCCCACCGCAGCCCCCCACCATCGCTCAGCCAACCCTGGCGGCTCCCCTCCCGTGGAGGTGGTCAGCGTCCTTTGTTCTCCACGTCTGCTGGTCCCCATCACCTTCCCAAGGGGCATTTGTCTCTGCTCCCGAATCATTTATTCTTAATAACTTGATTAAATCAGAAAGCATCATCACAGGCCCCCAAGCAGGGGCGAGTGGAAAAATGGGGACAGTGAAAGGCTCCAGAACGGGGCATCAGCCAGCTGTGCTGGGTGGGGGAGCAGGTAGGGGCTGCCCTCCCCCTGCCCTCTAGACCAGGCCCACCCTGCTGGGCCCGTTCCTGTGGGGGACACACATCAGCACCCCATCCACCCTTGGGTACCAGTTCTTTTTCCTCGCTGCTGTACTAGGTTGAGTAGTGGCCCCCCATAATCTGCATCCACCAAGAACCTGAGACTGTGACCTTATTTGGAATAAGGGTCTTTGCAGATGCAGTTAAGGGAAGGATAGAGACGAAACCATCCTGGATTTCGGGTGGGCGCGAATCCAATCACGATGCTTTAAGAGAGACAGACGCAGAGGACACCACCGAGGCAGACACCTGGAGATGCAGCCACAAGCCAAGGAAGGCCAGGGGTCACCAGTGACCAACAGAAGCCAAAAAAGGCCTGGAACAGATTCCCCCTTGGGCCTCCAGAGGGGCCCAACTCCACAGCACTTGGAGGGCAGGCTCCTGTCCCCAGAGCTGTGAAGCAATACTCTGTGCTCTTTTAAGCCACCCAGTGTGTGGAGCTTTGTCTCGGCAACCCCAGGACATTGACACAGTCTCTTCCCTTCCATCAGGCAGGTTGTCTAATCCCTCTGCCAATGAGACCAAGAAGGGGACCAACCCATGTGTGAACACTGGGGTTCTGGGCACAAAGGACTCAGGTCCAGGCCTTGGGGGCCTCCCATGCCGCAGATTCCTGGGCAGAGAAAGGACAGAAGCTTCTAGAATGCTGTAGCCTTATCCCCCTCCCCCATCCATGGGAGAGTGGCCAGGTGAGCAGGGGCTTGGGCCTGGGTGGTGCCTCTCCTGGGATGCCCACCTAGTGGGCTGTCTGCCCCTTCCTGCTTCTTCACTCAGGACCTGGAACATGCCTAAGGTGACAGAAAAGGACCTTTTCATGCCCACATATGGACCTTTGACCGACAAGCAGGAGTCCTGGGCCCTACACTGCCGCTTGGAGGCTGCTGTGGCCCCGCCCCTCTGCACACCCTTCGCTTCTCCAGGCACTAAAGTTCCTAAGGCTTTTTCTCCCCTAGCCTCACTTGCTACTTCCGTTCTTCCCCTTATTTCCCCTAATTTCTCATATATTCTGAGAAAGCAGAGCAGATGAGAAATGCTGTCACTGATTCTGTTGGGTTTCCCCTGAAAGCCTGGATAGGGAAGATGAATGATGGCGTTTTCTCCTGTGCTCCAAACGCTTACAGCCCCATGTAGGAGCCGCCGGGCTTTCTTTCCTGTCTGCTCCGTGAACCCTTCCTGAGAGCTGCCCCTGCTGGCCCACTGCTCTGCCCAGGCCTCTGAGGACTCAGGTTTCCCCCCATAAAACTGCCTGACGGACTGGCCCCCCATCCCCAGGCCGCAAATTCCTTCCAGTAGCCCTGGGGCGGCTCACCCCCTGGCAGGGGGAGTGGTGGTCCTGGGGCTCACCTGTAGAGTGGGCCCCGGGGTCCTCCCGGCCCTCGAGGTCTCCTCCGGTGTCTCTCCCAAATCGTCGTCCTGTGCCTAGTCCCCGTCACTCCCCAGCTGCCCAGAGAGACGTGCGCTCAGCCTCCTGACAGCCTTCTTTCCTAATCCTAGCAATTCTGTTTCCACTCTGTTCACCCTAAATATATGCTGGCCCCTGCAGCAGCTTCAAGGGCACTACCCAAGGTCCTGGCCTTCAGCCTCCTTGACCACAGCCCCCGGGCATTGCTGGCCGGCCTCTCTTGACACCCTGACCATCTCCAGGAGTGTGGCTGCGCATGGCCTGCTCTCCTGCTTCCCGGTCGTCTGTCTTTGCATCCAGCCTGGAACCCAGTCCTGACCCACGAAGTGCAGACCCGCTGGAGGGGTGGCAGTTGGGGGAGATGCTCCATAATTCAAGAATGATGGGCGCATAGTCAACTCCCTTTAGCCTCGGCCCCTCTCCTCAGCTCCTGCTGGACATTTCCACCTGGATTATTTCACCAACATCTGCTTTGTGTTGGACCAATGTTGCCTGGCTGCTGTGGCAGGTGTTAGGGACACCGAGGTGGAAGTGGTGCACAGACCCTGGCTCCCAGGAGGCCAGAAGCCTGGCAGAGAGGCCTGTGTGTGGCCATCACTGCATCCCAGCAGACCTGGGGTTAGGCTCACCTTCCCCAGCAAACACTCAGCAGCCACTGGTACCACTTATGTTCCCTGGACTCAAACCCTAAAGTGTCATCAACTATTCCCTCCTTCTCCCTGACACCTGAGTCCAGCTGGCCCCCGGACCCCATATCCCACGATGCTTTACCCCATCTCACGGTGCAGGCCCTCCCACACCTTCTGTGGCCACTCTGGTCCATGGCCCCCTCAGAATGAGACTCCAACTGCCCCTTGCCTCTGGGCAAGCCCAGTGAAGGACATATAGGTACATATGTGTGCAGGTAACACACAAAATTAACAAGTATGATAATATTAATCTCCACGTGTCTGTTGGAACAATGAATTGCACGGTCACCCTGATTCTAAACATCTAGTAGGGCAGTGGGTGTCAAGACACCTGCAATTCAGCCCTGAGCCAATCCAGCTGTGTGCCCTTGGACAGGCCACACCCCCTTTTGGGTCTCAGTTTCCCCTCAGACAACAAAGCGGCTGGAGTGTGGGCCCTGGTGGCTCCGGCCAGCTTGAACTCTCCATTTCTATGTCTCGGTTGTCTGCGATCTTCCCTTCACCTAGGGGGGGGTCTCCTGCCTGCTTCCGAGGGGGATCCGGGAACACAGGACAGAGGAAGAGGGGGCCGTCCAGAGGCCGCCTGCCTGCTCCTCCCTCCTTATGAGCCACAGGGGGAGGGGACATGGCTCCCAGGAGTCTGTGCGGACCACCTGGGGGTCCTGGAGCCCTCCCAGTGGGGAGAAGGCCCTCACCCACTGCCCCCTCTCAGGCTGCCCTTCAATCCTAGGCCCGCGAGCAGAGGGTCCTCCTGCCTGTGTGTCATGCCTGCTGTGTTTTCCCACCTCTGAGGATGAATTCTGTCCCTGCTTTAAGCACACACACAAGATTTATGTTGCAGTCAGGGAGGGGCCACCACGGAGGCTCAAGGGTCTCCTGGCAATAACTCCTGATTCAGAGATCCATCCGCAGGGGCACAGACTAGGGCGTTCCCCATCAGGAGCTGCCGGTGAGCGGCCGAGCTGGCCTGCAGGCTGGTCACCCACTCCGCACACACCTCAGAACTTGGGCAGCTACAAACGGAAATGGACTAAACCCATTAAATCTATTTTTTCCCATGGTGGGAGGGAGTATGGATTTCTTAAAGATAGAGATTTTCAATTAAGCTTTAAAACTATGAGCAAGACTTAATATTGACAAATAGCCTGGACAAACAGGTAATCGCGCTGGTGAGGTAATTTATATAAGCCCCCAGCACATTGCACTGCAAGTGATGGCCCGAAGAGGCTGCAGCCTCTCCCTGAAGCCGCAGTCCAGAGCGTGGGGTGGGGGCCATCCTGAGCTCCCCATCCCAGAGCGCCGACATGGCAGGAGCCGGGGTGGGGCTGTCCCATGCCACCGGCCCTGCCCAGTGTAGGAGCCTCTGGGTCATGGCTGGACCAATCTAGGGTGACAGACATGGATGTCTCTGGTCTTGGAAAGGAAAGTCTTGCCTCTTCCCTCCGAGAGGTCCAGGTAGTAAACAGAGTGCAATGCTTCTGGAGAGTTTAAGGCTGCTCTGCCCCCGGGAGCCCTGCGGGCCTGGATGTTACTCATCCACTCTGCGCTTCAGTTTCCTCGCCTGTAAAATGGAGAGCCGCGCCCAGCAACGCCTTTGGGGTGTGTCTCTCAGTTCCAGGCCCATGCAAGTGCCCATGGGCGGCTCGCTGCTTGTCACCCCGTCCCTGCTAACCCGAGACCACCCTTTGTGTGCTTCATGCTCCGACCGTGCCCACAAACGGGGGTCGGCTGATGACTTTCAGTACCGAGAGCGGCGCATCCCTCTCCCAGACTGCAGCAGCCTTCCCGCCCAGGACAGATGGATCCATCTATGGCAACAGGGCATTGATTCTTTAAAATGTCACATCAGTGAGACTTTTTGAAGAAAAGATCTCTGACTTCCTCTCCTGGGCAGGGGTCTGAGACTGAATCACAGCCCCCACTTGAGTTCTCCCCCCTTGAGAATTCCAAATGCATTTTTATTCATATCATGCAGTTTCAAGGAGCTTCTCTTTCCCCATGCATGGGCCCCTTTCCTAGGATTGCTGCACGGTGGGGGTTGATCTGTGTCCCCGTGTCAGGGCTGAGGGTGGGGAGGGGGTGGAGATGTGCCCTGTTCCTGTCTCTATGCTTTGGGGTCCAAGTGCCCAGGCAGGGAACAGAGGGCAAGCCTGGGGGAGACCATTACCTCCTTAGCTGGGGGCTCCTGAGGGTGGATGGTCTGATGCAGGTGGGGTGCTGGCAGGGCTGGATGGCCTCTGCACCAAGGCAGAGCCGTCCTCCCTCTCCCATTCCACCTGAGCTCTCGGAGCTCCCTGGGACAGCCTGTGAGCTCCGAGGGATGCACCAGCATTACTGAATCCATACCTGCACTTCAGTTCAGCAGAGAAATCAGACAAGAAAACAAAGAATCATTAAAAAAAATTTTTTTAATGATGACAGTTATTTACAGTAGCCAAAAGGTAGAGACAACCCAATGATGAATGGATAAACAGGATGAGGGCTAGCCACACAATGGAATGGTACTCAGCCATAAAAAGGACTGGGGCTCTGACGTGCCACGACACGGACGAAGCTGGAGCACATCACGCTGAGTGAAAGGAGCCTTGAAGCCAAAAGATAACCAGGCACGCTCCCACATATGGTGTCAGGGGCGTCAGGCAGAAAGGCAGGCATGAGCAGCCAGAGAAGGGGAAGATAAGGCTCAGAGAAAAAGACCCCCAAACCCTGCCCAGGTCCGGGGTCCCCTGTGGAGACAGCAAAGGCTTTGCAGAGAGATAACTTCCTCCCAGCCAGATCACAGTCAACGGACCTAAGAACGGCTCAGATCACAGCTCAGATCACAGCTCAGCATGGGGGAAGGACATGCTCACTGACGGATGACTATCTAGAAAGACCTGTAATTAAAGGACCCCATCTTGTCAGTCACAGAGGTGCCTTCTGACCAGAACACAGGGTATAAGCCGCCCACCTAACAGACCAAGGCCTTTGTCTACCTTGGCTCTGGCCTGCCCCTCCTTGGAATGCATATCAAATAAAACTTTCCCTCTGCTTTGCTAGTGTGTCTCTGTCTTTCAGTTCTTTGTTGCGGCGGGACAAGGACTGAGGAGAATGAACTCAACCTGTAACAATGTGAAGGGCCCAGACGGAGCAAATCCAGAGAGACAGAAAGGGGGTCCATGCTTTGGGGGTTGGGGAGTGACTGCTAATGGGTGCAGGGCTTTTGGGGGGTGATGACAGTGTTTTGGAACTAGATAGAGGGGGAATTGCACAACGTTGTGAATGCACTAAATGTCACCAAATTGTTCCCTTTAAGATGATTAATTTTATGTTATGTGAATTTTACCTCCTTTTAAAAGAATCATTCCAAACAGAACTCCCTGAGAGAAACAAAGCAGGAGCTGAGAGGGGAGACCATCCTGCCCTGCTCCTCTGAGCCACCAGACTGGAGCAGGGAGTGGGGGAGCCCTCCTGCCTCTGACCAAGGGAAGTGGGGCGAGCCTGCAGGTCCGACACCCTGTTTGCAGGCAGGCATTACTGAGTGAGAGAAGCCACTAGTCGGGTGCCTGCAGGGTCTCACCTGTGCCCGGGACCACTGACAGTCACCCACCTGGATTCTGCCACGTAACTGGCCACACTCCCCCTCCCACAGGAAGCATAGCTGGTCCACGAGGTCACCTTGGTGGGTTGCAGGCAGAGCTTTACAATACGAGATAGGAAACACCAGCGCATCTCTCACATGGAGAGGGTCATATTGCACGAAATGACTTCTCAGGTTCATGAACATTTCTATGTAGCCTGAGTTGCTTTGCAAAATCTACATCTCATGAGGCAGTTTAAGAGTTTGGAAAACGCTGCTCTGAGTGAGCCCCTCCCCCACTGTAGCTGGTCGCCTTCTTAAGGGCACTGCTTGAGCGCTGGAGGCTTTTTATTTTTTCTCTTTTTAATTCAGGAAGGGCCTGGCAGAAGGCGGCTGGGGGAAGGCAACACTACCTCTATTGCTGAGGGGCGGGTGGACTCCCTCCCCGCTCCAGTCTCCACCCTTCTGTCCCATGACACGCTGAAGCTTCCTCAAATTTGGTTGTGGGGGGGAGAAGACACAGAATGAGGTCAGGGGGACAGGCTCCATGGAGCGCTGGGCAGCTCTGGGTCTCACGGAGCAAGTCAAAACCAGCCTGTCCCTCAAGGCTGCTCCAGCATACCATCCAGGGAGCCTTCCTGATTTCCCCAAGTTAAGGATGGGTGTGGGGTAGGACAAAGGTGACCAGGAGGGTGACCATTCTGGTGAAAAACCTCTGCAGGTGCTTTGTGGACAGAAGTGCCCGAGGGATGGTCCCAGCCCGCAAGGCTGCAGAGCCCTTTCCTGGCTTGAGCGCCACACGGGTGTGCACACACGCACACACACTCACTGATTCTTCCCACCTGGGCTTTCCAGGGAGCAGGCACTTGATGGCTTTGTTGTTAAACGAACAGATGTTGATATGGCAAATTTATTGACTACGTGTGATACCAGGCTCTGCGCTAAGCATTTTACAGACATTGTCCCGCTTGATCTTCCTGACAGCCATCTTCATCTTTCTTTCGCGACGAGGAAGACAAGGAAAACGCCGCTGAGAAAAGCAGAGAAACCTGCCCAAGGCTGCCCAGGTGTTAAATGGCAGAGCAGGGCCCCATCCCGGCTGCCCCAGGCCTAGAGCCCACCTGCCTGTCCGTGACCTCCCTCCTGACTCCCATCACGACAGATGCACACACGCATGGTGAACGCACGCCTCCGTCTCCTTCCCCCGCCATGTTCACGGCCAGCTGGGCTTGCCTGTCACCACACACATGAATCTGTACTAGCAAACAGGCTCTAGCTTCAAACAGAGACAAACTTCCACGAGAGGCAGTTTGTGGGTCCGAAATAATTGCCTCCTATCAGGATGTGTTAAAACTGAGGAGTAACCAGGTTCCGGTTACCTTAAGATTTATGGTACGTGACATGCTGTTCTTTCCACCACAACACATTTGCATAAAATGCTTATATTACTGCAGCTTCATCAGACCTGAAAATGCAATATGATTCCAATAACATTTCTCTGGAGATAGACAATGCGCTGAAGCAAAAACACTATGTGTTGCCTCCGCTCTGTGTCTTTATTAACAAACATGCCAGGAGGCACTGCTAAATTGCACAATTGAAATGGCACGAGAACTCCCACCTCGTATGGGGCGGCTCTCCCGTTTCCTCCAATCCATCTTACTATTTCCTGAGTGTCAAAGCATTGCTTTAAACATGTCGTAAGGCCCTCAGTTGAGAGGCGGGCATCGCCACAGTTCCACTTCCTCGCCTCTGCCACCCGTTTGCATTTTCAGTGAAGATGCTGTGGTTTGAGATACTAGGCTTTCTAGATTCATATTTTTTGCTCTTGCCACCGAAAACATGGGTTAGTGAGGGAAAACGCTCTGATGAGGGCTATTGGCCCCAGCTCCTGGGCTCCGGGTTGGAGGCCGGAGACTGTCCTCAGGGCCTTCTACACCCCTTCTTACCTTGGGGGGGAATGCCTAGCTGGAGGCATGGGCGGGGCTCACGGGGTGCAGGGTGCACTGCCATCCAGTGATGCGGACACTCCTATCACCTCATGGATGTCCCTTTAACATCTGGTGGCACGAAAATTAAGGTGAAGGCCAAGACCAAACGCGTGGGAAGATTCTGCTCAGCCTCACTCTTAAATGGAAACAATGAACTAAGACTTTCCACCCAACCACCTGACAAAATAGCAGAGACTTAGATGGTGGCCAGCCTTGGGCAAGAAGTGGGAAGCCGGCTTTGCTCCGCCCACCTCCGCTCCTGGCTGCTGCAGAAATGGGACAATGTTCTAGGATCCTTTCTCCTCAGAGCCGGGTCTGAAGGCCCACAGCAGCTTCCCCGGGGGCTCGCCAAAATGCAGGTGCTCAGGCACCATCCTGTGAAGTTGGAAAGTGGGGGGTGGGGCCCAGCAATCTGGGGTGAAGCCCTCCAGGGATGCTGATGCAGCCTGGAGTTTGAGAAGCAGGGCCTTAGAGGACATTTTGGTCCAGAAATTCCACTTATTGTTTTTCTATTACACTTTCTAATTGGCTACTGCTGGAGTATAGGAAGACAATTTTTTTTTTTTTTTTTTACGTTGAGCCTTGATCTGGCCGTGCTGCTGAATTCTCCCATCAGTTATAATCATTTGTCGGCTGGTTCTGGTGGATATTCTAGTCAGAAGATTCTATTGTCTGCAAATAAGGACAGATCTGTCTTGTCCTTTCTAATCTGTGTACCTCTTCCTTCTGTTTCTTATCTTCTGTCCTATTTGCTAGGAGGCCAGAGCAAAGGTGAATTCTGTCCTGCTTTTCAGAATTATTCTAAGATAGGCCTATTTGGACATGCATGCCAAGATGCCTGGAGGGGCATTCATTACAGTAGCCTCTGCATGAGCAAGATGCTGTAAATGGCCGAAAGGCTTAACAGCATGGGGCTGGTTAAATAAACCCGGCCGTGGAATATTATGCAGCTAACACAAAGGCTGGAGTAGACCCAGTGTGCTAGAGACAGCAGGAGATAGCAGGCATGTGTTATTTGAGAAGAAAGGTTGCAGAACAACAGGTATCATATAAAGATACACGAACATGTATGATTACACATACACAAAGTCTCTGGAAGGATGCACAAGCAATTCTCAATCTTTGCATTTGAGGAGGAGGCCTGCAGGGTGTGGGGCAGGAGGGAGAGGGCCTCTTAGGCAGATGCCTCTTTTCACTCCTTTGACTTCTGCATTCTGCAAGTGTTACTGTTTCAGGCAGGAAGTTAGTATTTCTAAAGGCCTTTTTTAAATAGGCAAGCTCAGGCTGGTGGGAGAAGTGTGCCTGCCTGTCTAGCCAAGGCTTCTCCAGCCACACAGTGGAGTTGCCGGTGTTTAGGGGTGGAGGATGGAGCTGAGCGTGGCGCTCCATTCTGGCAGACCCCTGTTGGCCCTGAGTCATGCTTCCAGGGGGCCTGATAACAACTCAGAAGAGAAGTCAACGATGGATTTGTTTAGCGGATTCTCCGTCATAATTAAACTTCAGTAGTTCCACTGCAAACAGAATTTCTGCTCCCAGGACACCCTAGGCTTCATGCCCCCCGCACCGCACGCAGCCCTCTGGGTTAATCTCCTCCAGCAATGGTTAAGCGTGCGGCCTTGGCTATGCAGATCCCGGTGAGAATTCCTGCCCCACTCTGGAGCTCCAGGACTTAGGACAGGTGTCCTGAGCTCTCCGAGGCAGCTTCTTCATCTGTAAAATAGGCGGAATGATGCTGACTTGGAGGGGGTGTTCTTCTATTAAAGAAGAAAATCTAAAGGGAGACTAACGGGTGTGTCCCTGAGAGCATCGTGCCAACTGGTGCCAGGGTCTTGCTGAGTAGACCTGGCAAGCAGCCTGCCTCTCCACCCTTCATGGCCACCCCTCCACTCCTGGTGGATAATCCAGGCTGAAGATCCAGGGACGGCTTCTGACTCCCCTTTGCACATGTGGATCCTGGACTCAGAGGTCACAGAACTTGGCACAGTCCGTCAGAGGCTGAGTGGACCAAAGCTTGTGGGTTCTGACATGTGTCCTGGACTTTGTACTCCGTCAGCTCTTGCTGCCCCCTGATCCAACTGCCTCCCAGCTTTAAAACGTTACCGTGAAGAAGACAGATACAGAGCTGAACATGCTCTGTGTGGGCATCTTTCCCCTTTTACCAGGAATGGAAAAAAAGGGGAAGGATTCAGACCAATTTGTTAAATGGTAGGGTTATACATTATTTTTATTTTCTTCCTTATTTTAATTTGCTAGAATTTGTACAATAAGACACACTTCCTTTGTAAAAGGGGGAAAAAAAGCTCATCTATATTTATGGTACCAATTTTTAAAAAATACGTATTATATATTGATACACAGGAAATGGGAAAACGTAAGCACAGCTCCACAACGGTTGCAGTAGATAGTGAAATTTAAAAGAGCACCACACAAATCTGTGCATTTAAATATGAATGCAAAAGACAAGGTGTTGGGACGGAGTGATTTCTGACTGACGGTCATGCAAGAATCTCACTTTCTGAAATGTCAACAAAGATATATATTACTTTTAAAATGATGGAATGTCACCTCTTCAGAGAGGACTTTCCTAAACACTGCCTGGGAGCATTGCCCTGCCCTCGGGGAAGGAGGTCATCTGTCTCCTTCTGCTTCTTTCTTCGTGACCGTGGTCACTACCTGGGCTTAAACTAGGCAGGCAGGTCTCTCTCCCGCTCTGGAGTGCCCACACTCGGGGGCAGGACCCTCACCTAGAAGGGTGTCTGGCACACACTGGGTGTTCAGTGTGCTGGATGAATGAGCAGACGGGTGGCAAGATGGGTGAAGGAGGAGGGAAGTGCAAACATTCCGGGAATTAGGTGGACGCATCCGAAATCTGAGTGTCCTCACCCTGATATGTGAGTCCCGCTACATGCCATTCACTCCGCAGGTGCTGGAGGACAGATGACATGCTCACGGTCCCCAAGGAACACAGCCCCTGAGGAATCTGGGGGGTGGGCAAGTAGGGAGGGAAGGGAACTAACATTTATTAAGTAATTTATTAGATGTCAAGCTTCACATACAGGATCTCATTTAAAGACTCATTTAGTACACCCGTTCTGTCCACAGTGGGGGATTATTTAGAAGACAGAGATGACAGCGACAGCCAGCGTGTGCTCTTAGCACTTGCCAGGGGTTATTTCATGTGGCCCTCCCCACATCCTGTGCAGGAGGTACCCCCACCCCCACCCACTCCGCGGAGCAGAGAGGAACCTGGAGCCCGGGATGGGTGGGAGAACGGAGCTGACTGATTCGCTGGAGGTCCGTGACCGGCAGGGATGGAGCAGGACCCCCACGCAGCCAGCACCCATAAAGGCTGTGTGTTTTCCCACAGTGTTGTAGTGAGAAGCAAACAGGAGCATGGGTCTGAAATGCCCGGCACGTAGTAGGTACTCAATAAAAATGGGCTGAGTGAATATTTGTGGCTCACAGATGAGGAAACGGAGGCTTAGAGCTGTTACGTGACTTACCCAGGGTCAGGAAGCGTAAGCAGGGAACCACGGCACCAAGGCCCCTTCCTGCCACACCATCAGAGCCTGAACTAATGATGCAAAGGCAGCAGGCTGGGGACTCAGAGGTGGGCACCATCTGCTGCGTGAGCCTGAAGGAGGAAGGAAGACAGGGAGCGGGAAGGGATGGAGGAGGTCCCCTGGAGAAAGGAGGGGAGGCTGCAGGTGCTGGAGGGAAATCTGGATGTTAGCAGAGGCTCTGTGCTGTGGAGCGGTTGCAGGTGCCAAGGCACGGCGGCAGGACAGAGCTGTGGTCGGACACGATGTAAGTGCAGGGGCGAGGAGAGGAGAGGGGAGAGGAGCCTGGAGAGACTGACCCAGGCCAGGTCACAGAGGCACCCAACCACCTTGAACTTAGTCCCAGAGATACTGGTTCTCAAGCCTGGCTGCACGTTAGACCCCCTGGGGCTTAAATGTACCCCAGTGTCCAGAGCCGCAGAGCCATGAAGGCAGAACTGCAGGCACCAGCGAGGCTGGGGCAGAGGGAGGGGGAAGCCGGGGCCTTGGGGCGCCTGGCCACCGAGCTTCTCTTTGGGCCGCTGGGAGGCCTTTGTCTCTTTCTCTAAGATGTTACCTCGCGGCTGTCTGGTCCCAGCACCTGTGTCTTTGGATGGCAGAGAGCGAGCCTTGGAGGGGACAAAGCCTGGCTGATGGGAAAGGCTTCCTCGGGCTGTTGGAGTTGTCCCAGCAGGAGATCAAGTCTTCGTCGGGACTCTGATGGGATGGGAGAAAAGCAGATTCCAGAGGCACCGGAGAGGCAGGAGGACAGCTCACACTCGGGTCTCCAGGCAGGGAGCACGGAATTCCCCACCCCGCTTGCTGCGTGGCTTTGTAGAGCTGCACGGGCCACTTGCACGGCCGTTGAGCACCGAAGTCCCCTCATCTGAGGACCTGCCCCGGTCCTCACAAAGCACCCCAGATGGCTTGGTAGCACCCAGTAGGACTTGCTGTCTGAGCATCACCGGGGCAGGGGACAGTCAGGGAGGAGAGAGACAGAATCAACAGGGTGAAAGGAAGAAGACTTTGCTGGGGGAGTGGGGAGCTGCCAGCCCACCAGAGAAGCTGGCAGGGATGCGGGCCAGGCCTGAGGACTGTGAAATCCACCATAAGCATAGGCTCCAGTTGTGTCTCTCCAAGAAACAGGCCTTGACCTTGACTCAGAGCCCCTCTCAGGTCTGGGGCCATGCCTTTCTGGGGCAGGGGACACTTTGATGCTGGGCAGAAACAGAGGGAGGCAGAGCGGCTCGCACGCAGAGGGCGTGAGGTGTCCAGTAGGACGCAGCGCCCATGGGGTAGGGCCATCTAGGTTTGTGCTGGAATTTCTCACTCTTTCCATTTGCATTTCATATTTCAGTTAAAAAATCATGACAAAGGTTACAGAGCAGCCTTCCCACTCCTCAGTAATTACCAAATTAACACATTCTAACGGGCGAGCCCCCAGCCGCACGCTATGATTAATGCCAGGGACAATTAGCCACCGAGCCTTCCCTCCGTGTTAACCTCCTTGCACAGCCAGACACCGCTGTGGGGTCTCTGGGGCCTGCCTCCATCACGGGCACTCCCTCCCCCTGGATTTAATGGGATCTGAGGCCGGCTTAATGTGCTAGGCAGTGCATGTCCCACCCCCGTGGCCCGACCTTAACAAGTCAGGGAGGCAGCTTCCCCACCCAAGCAAGATGCCCAGAAAATGAGCTCCAAATTAATGTATTCAGCCAATTTATCAGGCAGGCACGGATTGGGAGGGAATACTTGCCCCGTCTGGGGCCGGGGCTGAGGGAGAGGCAGGATAAAGGGGGCTGCCTTCCGGGAGCTGGCGGCCAGGGGAGGGGGCAGGGCACGGTCCGGTGGGGGATCCAGCAGCAGGATGGGGCCAGTTCCTGGGGATGGCCGGGGACGTGGATGGTGGGGGATGACACTACGTAGGGCGCCCTGGATGGGGGACCCCGCTGAAGCTGAAGGGTGGCCCAACTGCAAACAGGAGAAGCAGATGTTAACTGGGAAATAACCATAATAAAAGCAGGAGGGTGGCCTGGGTGGGGCATGCTCCAGATGAGTGACAAGTGGCTTTGGCCTGAGTGCACGCGGGGGTGGGGAGGGCGAGAAAGAGGGGCGATCGGGTGGGGGCCAGCGCAGGGAGGACACAGCCCAGGGAGGGGCACACCTGGGCTGCTTATCCCAGAGGCAGGGGAGAGATCAGGAGAGAAGCTGGCGCCGAGTCTAGGCAGGAAGTGGCCTCCGCAGGTCTTGGGGCAGGAGGAAGGGGGGGAAGAATGCGAGAGAGAGCGTTCGAAGGAGGGGTCAGCTGGGCCCAGCACCAGTGAGACAGGAGACCTAGAAGAAAGGCAGGTGTTGGGTTTGAAGTGACTCTCTAGGAGGGTGAGTCCACAGAGGGGAGAAGGGGTGAAGGGCTGTCAGCCTGGGAAAGGCGGATGGGGAGGCGGACAGGGGCTGTGGGGTCAGAGCTGCTGCTCCGGGGGTGGGGGGCAGCCTGCTCTGGGTCCTGAGGGCGAGCGAGGGCAGGTGTGGTCCCAGGTAAGGTCTGGAGACCAGATTCACCCAACCTCAGGCCTCAAAACTCTTGGAAAGAACCTCCACTCTCTGACCCTCTGTAAAGCAGACCTCGGCAGAGAAGGAGTCCGATTCTGGACTTTTGGACATATATTTTCTTGACTGAGTTCTAATGGCAGACCTGAAATGAAAGTCTACTGGTTCTACCCATTCGTTAATAATAACAGTCGAAATTCAGAAAACACTCCTCAGCCTCTGCCTGTCCTTGGCTATAGACCCTGGAACCAGGATGGGAGGGAGGAGGATCTCAGGGCATCTTTAAAGTGGTTTTTGGCTTTCTGAGGGACTGCCGTCCTGCTGTCCACAGCTGCTGCCCAGGTTTACATTCCCGCGAACAGTGCAGAAGGGTTCCGGCTTCTCCACGTCCTTGCCAGCACTTGTTCTCTTCTGTTCTTTGATACGAGCCATCCTAATGAGTGTGAGGGGGAATCTCATTGTGGCTCTGATTTGCATTTCCCTGATAATTAGTGATGTGGCACATTGTTTCATGTGCCTGTTGGCCATCTGTGTGTCCTCTTCGGAGATCTGTCTGGGTGAATGCCCAAAGAAAATGTGGGCTATTATTTAGCCTTGAAAAGGAAGGAGATCTTGCCGAATACAACCTGAATGAACCTTGAAGACATGATGCTCAGTGAAATCAGCCAGTCACAAAAAATGAATATTGCATGATTCTGGGCATACGAGGTACCTAAAATAAACTCACAGAAGCAGAAAGTAGGATGGTGGTTGTCTGAAGCTGAGGGGATGGGACACGGGGAACTTGCTGTTCGGCTGGTACGGTGCCTGTACTTAACAATATGGTCCTGGACACCTAAAAACTTGTTAAGAGGCTCGATCTCATGTTCAATGTTCTTACCCTAATATGGTAAGGTAAGATAAAATTAAAAGGTACCATGATGGCACGCAGACTCTGAGAGGCTCCCAATAAAGATGATTTATCGGATATCGCCAATATGTCAACTCTGTTTGAAGGGAGATTTGTAATTCCCACGTGAAACCAGCCCTGAGTGTTTTAGCACGTTCAGAACATGGGCTCTGGCAATACTCCAAGGGGTAAAATTAAAAGGTAGCCCAGTGTCTCTCCACAGTAGTGTCTTCAGGAGCTGAGAGGGAAAATGGGTGCACTCTGCCTCAAGCCCTCATCCCAGCCTCGCAGGGGAGGGGAAGGAAGCAGAGAGAGCTGTGCACAATGCAACTGCATGTATGTGTCTCATTTAACCCTCGCGGCGCACAGTAGGAACTGTGAACATTGCACGATAAGTAGGAACGTTACTCACATTTTACAGATGAGGAAACCAAAGGTTAAGGAGGCAACTTGTCCAATGTACGTGCTGGTGTGATATGGTCAGAGGGCCTCTTTCGAGGCAGAGGCCCTGGGCCACCCTACGGGGGCCCCGGGACAGGGTCTGAGGCTTCCACGGAAGTGAGGTCCAGCTTGGCTTCAGCACCTAACAGCTGTGTGTCTTAATGCGGGTTATAATCTCTCCACCCCTGATTTCCTCCGGTAAAAGCAGGCTCATCATAGCACCGGCCTTAAAGGTTTGTCAGGAGGATTAATCGAGATCATTTGTATCAGATGCTGGGCCATCGATCTTGGTGCCATCTTCACCGTCCCCACCAATGTTCTCCAACTGGGAAAACAGGCGTCCGCAGGCCCGCACCCTGAGTCTCTTCACCCCAGTGCATGAGTGTCATGTCTCCTTAGGTTGGTTATTTCTTTGGAACACATCTTAACCAAAGCCTCATGCCTCCAGAGCCCTCACCATGACAAACGTCAGTAACGGTGATGGCTCCCTGAGGCTGAATTTTAAAGAGCATTAAAGATTAAAGGATGCACAGGTCAATTACTGGTACAAGTGAATGACTTTAGGAGTAATTACATATAATTTTGTCTTGTTTATTCAGCATTAGTCGTAAGTGTCCGTGATCCTGGGTCCCGAGGGTCCTTCACTTTGGGCTTGTTTTCACAGATAAAAAAAAGGGTCTCGGCTCCAAATGCAGCGACTCTTGGCCCCTCCAGGCCCAGCCTGGGTGACTGGCTTCAGGTCGGAGCCACAGTTTTGGGATCCACCCACCCCAAGCCGTCCCCACCAGGTGCCTCATCATCACGCCCTGTGCGAGACACCCCGCAGCCTGGTCACCCGGGCTGGCAGGGTGCTGAGGGAGGTGGGGCAGATGTTCTCCAAGGTCTGCAGCCCAGAGAGGTCATGTGACAGGGGTAAGGGCTTGTGAGGGCCAAGAGTAGGTTGCTGGTAAGAGAGGGAGGCCACCGGGTGTGCATGAACGTCCGGGTTAGGAGGAAGTGGAATTTCCCAAGGTATGTGAAGGAGAAAGGGGAGTGTTATGGCTGAGACTTCTCCTTTGGTCAAAAGGGACAGAAACCTATCCAAAACCCCTTGATAAAACGGTCTGTTACTGGAATATTCATCCAAACAGGGGGCCTTAAGACACCAGAAAGTTTTACTCTCACAGTTCTGGAGGGCTGAAGTCAGAGATCAAGGCCTGGCAGGGTTGGTTCCGTCTGGAGGCCCTGGGGAGAATCTGGTCCATCTCTCGCTCAGCTCTGGGGGCTGCCCGCAGTCCTGGGCGCCCCTTGGCTTACAGATGCATCTCTTGCTCTGCCTCTGTCTTTGCATGGCCATCTCTCTGGCTCACCTCATCTCTTTTTGTGCAGGCCTCTGCCCAAATTTCCCTCATTTTACCGCCACTGGGTCAGGGCCCACCCCAATCCGGGATGATCTCACGTTAACCTGATGACATTCACAAAGACTCTTTCCCCAAACAAGGTCACAGTCATAAGTTCTGGGTGGACATGAATTTTGAGGGAACACTATTCAACCCAGTACTGAAGTTTACAACAAAGATACAAATACGCAAGGACTGACACTAGAGCAGAGCTGAGCCTCCTTGAGGCTGGAGCTGGGGGCTGGGACGGGTGGAGGGCCACAGGGCTAACAGAGCCTGATTCTGGACACACATGTGCGTAGGGAGGTAGGACCTCCCCAGTCGGGAGAGAGCTTAGTTTAATCAGAGTTAATCATGATTCTGCTCACCTTGTCCGTGACTATTTCAGCCTTGGACTTGCAATGCGCCGTCCCCCCCCCGCCCCCGACCCCCATCCGTCCTATTAGATGTAAAGATAAGTATGATAGGGTGGGGTAGCTTCTGAGAATAATGTTTTCATGATTAAAGAGAAATGTAGCAGTTTTGGTGTGTCAGAATAATGGATATCAGACTTATCTGCCTGACACATATTACAAAATTAGATAAAATAAGTAAAGCAGCAGTTTTACTTTGGACAGGATTTGGACAGTCGCCAGTGCTGGGCTGAGATCCATGGGAAAATGGAAACACAGGTAAGTTCTACCTTCACTGAGGACTTCTGCCTGGGACCATTGCCAAATTGAGGTGTGTGGAGCCCACGCAGACAACTTTATTGGGTGGGAAAAGCAGAGACCAGAGTCAGGGTTGCTAAGGAATCTGGACTTTGCTGGGCAGGGAACCAGAGTAATACAGAGAAATAGGTCCTAAAATTGGCATGGAGCTCATTTGAGTTTTGGGCCAAATACTAATTAGGCTACGCACAGGGCAAGGCTAGTCCCGACACAGAACAACGCCGGGGGGTGTGTGAGTCAAGTGGAGATTACAGAAGCTGCTCAGTGCTGGGAGATGAAGTTCTGGCCAGATGAAGTGGAGACACATTACTAAATACTCAAGAATTTAGCTGAGACCCCAGAAAGACCACACCACAGGAATGGGGCTACTCCAGCCCTAGAGTAAGAGCTACTTTAGATCCACCCTAATAAAGGTTAAACCCAACCCATGACTAGTTTGAGCTGACCCACTAGTATATTAACTATCTTTCAGAACAAAACCTAAAGCTCTTTGAATAAAAGTAATCAGTAATGTGGTGTCAACAATATGTGGCACACAGTCAAAAACTACGTAGCAGGAAAATGTGATGAAATATGTAAGAGAAAAACCATGCCAATAGAAACAGACCCAGGGGTAACAAAGACACTGGAATTAGCAAACAAGATTTAAAATCAGCTCTTATAAATTTCTTCAAAATATTTTTAATGAAAAGGTATCTCTATCTACGTATCTATTTATCTACCTACACTATATACAGAGATACATACACACAGATTGGGGGATCTCAACAGAGAAATAGAAACTATGTATTTCTTAAAAACCTAATGAAGGTTCCTGAACTTAGAAATAAAAAATTTAGGGACTTCACAGCAAAAAAAAATGCTGCAAAAGAAAAGATTGGTAAAGTTGAGGGGAGGTCATTAGAAACTCTCCAAACTGAAATACAGAGGTGGGGAGAAAGTGGACAAAATTACTAGACTCTCAGTGACCTGTGGGACAATATCAAACAATCAGAGATACATGTAATAGGAGCCCCAGAAAGAAAGGAGAAAGAGAATGGGGAAGAAAAAATATTTGAAGAAATAGTAACTAAATTTCAAATTTTAAGAAAAAGTATCAATCCACACAGGCAGGAATACCAACAAATCTCAAACACAGTAAACACAAAGCGAACCTTTCCTGGGTATATCGGAGTCAAATGGCTAAACCCCAAAGACAAAGAGAAAATCCTCAAAGTAGTCAGAAAGAAAAGCTGCACTGCACACAGGGAAGGAAAGAATAAGAGTGGCCAACAACTTCTTATGAAAATACAAAGCCAGTAAACAAAAGAATAACATCTTTAAAGTGCTGAAAGAATTCTTCATCTAGAATTCTATACCCAAAGAAAATGCTCTTCAAATAGAAGTTAAAATAATAAAATAATAGCTAATAAGAGAAATAAAAAATAAGACAAAATCATATTTGATGATTCTACCCTTCAACATTGCCTTTGGGTAATTTGGGACTAAATTAGCTGCAGAATAAGTGCTGCCCTGGAAGAAATGCTACCCTAATTATTCCCAAAAGAATAAAATTCGAAGTAACTTAACTATGTCCAGAACATGGTTCAACAATATTTAAATGAATACAATAAAACCTAGCACCAACCAATGTAAAACTAAAATGTCTAGCATCCAATTTAAAAGTCATACAGGAGTTCCGGGAAGATGGTGGCGTGAATGGAGTGGCAGAATTTTCCTCCCAACACTATATTTATCCACAAAAACACAGCAAATGCAACTGTTCTTAAAAGAGAGACCAGAACACACAGGAAAGCGTACACCGTGCACACACACCTGAGAGGACTCGGCAGCTGGTGGGGCGGTCGTAGAGCCCAGCTGACATACATGACAACTACCAACAATCAATTCTATAGGCATGAGAAGACAGAAGAATATGATACAGACAAAGCTTCAGACAAACACCACCCCTGAGAGAGAATCTGAAGAAATGGACATGCACAGTCTTCCTGAAAAAGAATTTAGAATAAAAGTCATAGCCATGCTGACGGATCTACAGAAAAATGTGCAAGAGCTGAGGGAGGAAATGAGGAAGACAAAGCAGAAATGAGACAAGCCATCGACGGGCTTAACAGCAGACTGGATGAGGTTCAAGACACTATCAATGAAATACAAAACAGGGAACAGGAATACAAAGAAGCTGAGGCAGAGAGAGATAAAAGGATCTCTAAGAATGAAAGAATATTGAGAGAACTGTGTGACCAATCCAAAGGGAGCAATATTCGCATTATAGGAGTACCAGAGGAAGAAGAGAGAGAAAAAGGGATAGAAAGTGTCTTTGAAGAAATAATTGCTGAAAACTTTCCCACTCTGGGGAAGGAAATAGTCTCGCAGTCCACAGAAGCCCACAGATCACCCAACACAAGGGACCCAAGGAAGACAACACCAAGACACATAATAATTAAGATGGCAAAGATCAAAGATAAAGACAGAGTATTAAAGGCAGCTAGAGAGAGAAAAAACACCACCTACAAAGGAAAACCCATCAGACTATCATCAGACTTCTCAACAGAAACCTCACAGGCCAGAAGAGAATGGCATGATATATTTAACGTAATGAAACAGAAGGGCCTCAAACCAAGAATACTGTATCCAGCACGATTATCATTTAAATATGACGGAGGGATTAAACAATTTCAAGACAAACGAAAGTTGAAAGAGTTTGCCTCTCATAAACCACCACTAAGGATATCTTAAACGGACTGCTCTAGAGGGAAGCACCCCTAAGGCTAAAAAGATGTCACCAGAGAAAATAAAATCATAGCAAAGAAAGCAGACCATCCAAATACTAACTAAAGGCAAAGAATAAAACACCTAATATATAAAGAAAGGAGGAGGAAGAATAGGAAGGGAGAGATAAAGAAACATCAGACGGCGTTCACAATAACTTAACAAGAAAGTTAAGTTAGATTCTTAGATAGTAAAGAAGCAACCCTTGAACCTTTGGTAACCACGAATCTAAAGCCAGCAATGGCAATAAGTACATATCTATCAATAATCACTCTAAATGTAAACAGACTGAATGCACCAATCAAAAGACACAGAGTAACAGAGTGGATAAAAAAGCAAGACCCACCTATATGCTGCTTACAAGAGACTCACCTCAAACCCAAAGATATACACAGATTAAAAGTGAAGGGATGGAAAAAGATATTTCATGCAAACAACAAAGAGGAAAAAGCAGGTGTTGCAGTACTTGTATCAGATAAAATAGACTTCAAAACGAAGAAAGTAGCAAGAGATAAGGAAGGACATTACATAATGATAAAGGGGTCAGTCCAACAAGAGGATATAACCATTATACATATATATGCACCCAACACAGGAGAGCCAACATATGTGAAACAAATACTAACAGAAGTGAAGGAGGAAATAGACAACAATGCATTCATTTTAGGAGACTTCAACATACCACTCACTCCAAAGGATAGATCAACTAGGCAGAGGATAAGTAAAGACACAGAGGCACTGAACAACACACTAGAACAGATGGACCTAACAGATATCTACAGAACTCTGCGCCCAAAAGCAGCAGGATACACATTCTTTTCAAGTGCACATGGAACATTTTCCAGAATAGACCACATACTAGGCCACAAAAAGAACCTCAGTAAATTCAAAAATATTGAAATCCTACCAACCAACTTCTCAGATCACAAAGGTATAAAACTAGAAATAAATTTTAGAAAGAAATCAAAAAGGCTCACAAATACATGGAGACTTAACAACATTCTCCTAATGAATCAATGGGTTAATGACCAAATCAAAACAGAAATCAAAGAATATATGGAGACTAATGACAACAACAACACAAAGCCACAACTTCTGTGAGACGCAGCAAAGGCAGTTCTAAGAGGAAAGTACATTGCAATCCAGGCCTATTTAAAGAAGGAAGAACATTCCCAAATGAACAGTCGAAAGACACAATTATTGAAATTGGAAAAAGAAGAACAAATGAGGCCCAAAGTCACCAGAAGGAGGGACATAATAAAGATCAGAGAAGAAATAAATAAAATTGAGAAGAATAAAACAATAGAAAAAAATCAATGAAACCAAAAGCTGGTTCTTTGAAAAAATAAACAAAATAGATAAACCCCTAGCCAGACTCATTAAGAGAAAGAGAATCTACACACATAAACAGAATCACAAATGAGAAAGGAAAAATAATGACGGACCACATAGAAATACAAAGAATTATAAGAATATTATGAGCATCTATATGCTAAGAAGCTCCAAAACCTAGAAGAAATGGACAACTTCTTAGAAAAATACAGCCTTCCAAGACTCACCAAGCAGGAAACAGAAAAACTAAACAGACCAATCACCAGCAACGAAATTGAATCGGTAATCAAAAAACTACCCAAGAACAAAACCCCCGGGCCTGATGGATTCACCTCTGAATTCTACCAGACATATAGAGAAGAAATAACACCCATTCTCCTTAAAGTTTTCCGAAAAATAGAAGAGGAGGGAATACTTACAAACTCTTTCTATGAAGCCAGCATCACTCTAATACCAAAACCAGGCAAAGAACTCACTAAAAAAGAAAATTACAGACCAATATCCCTGATGAACGTAGATGCAAAAATACTCAACAAAATATTAGCAAACCGAATTCAAAAATACATCAAGAGGATCATACACCATGATCAAGTGGGATTCATCCCAGGGATGCAAGGATGGTACAACATTCGAAAATCCATCAACATCATCCACCACATCAGTAAAAAGAAGAACAAAAACCACATGATCATCTCCATAGATGCTGAAAAAGCATTTGACAAAATTAAGCATCCATTCATGTTTAAAACTCTCAACAGAATGGGTATAGACGGCAAGTACCTCAACATCATAAAGGCCATATATGACAAATACACAGCTAACATCATACTTAATAGCGAGAAACTGAAAGCTTTTCATCTAAGATCGGGAACAAGACAGGGGTGCCCACTCTCTCCACTGTTGCTCAACATAGTACTGGAGGTCCTAGCCACGGCAATCAGACAAAACAAAGACATACAAGGCATCCAGATTGGTAAAGAAGAAGTCAAATTGTCACTATTTGCAGATGATATGATACTGTACATAAAAAACCCTAAAGACTCCACTCCAAAACTACTAGAACTAATATCTGAATTCAGCAAAGTTGCAGGATATAAAATTAACACACAGAAATCTGTTGCTTTCCTATACACTAATGATGAACTAACAGAAAGAGAAATCAGAAAAACAATTCCATTCACAATTGCATCAAAAAGAATAAAATACCTAGGAATAAACCTAACGAAGTAAGTGAAAGACCTGTACTCTGAAAACTACAAGACACTCCTAGGAGAAATTAAGGAAGACACTAACAAATGGAAATACATCCCATGCTCTTGGCTAGGAAGAATAAATATTGTCAAAATGGCTATACCACCTAAAGCAATCTACAGATTCAACGCAATCCCTATCAAACTACGAACAGCTTTCTTCAATGAACTGGAACAAATAATTCTAAAATTCATATGGAACCAGAAAAGACCCTGAATAGCCAAAGCAATCCTGAGAAGGAGGAATAAAACAGGGGGAATTACGCTCCCTGACTTCAAGCTCTACTACAAAGCCACAGTAATCAAGACAATTTGGTACTGGCACAAAAACAGACCCACAGACCAGTGGAACAGAATAGAAAATCCAAACATTAACCCAAACACTTACAGCCAATTAATATTTGATAAAGGAGCCTTGGATATACAATGGGGAGATGACAGCCTCTTCAGCAGCTGGTGTTGGAAAAAATGGACAGCTACATGTAAGAGAATGAAACTGGACTACCGTCTAACCCCATACACAAAGGTAAACTCAAGGTGGATCAAAGACCTGAATGTAAGTCATGAAACCATAAAACTCTTAGAAAAAAAAAAACAGGCAAAAATCTCTTGGACATAAACATGAGTGACTTCTTCATGAACATATCCCCCTGGGCAAGGGAAACAAAAGCAAAAATGAACAAATGGGACTATATCAAGCTGAAAAGCTTCTGTACAGCAAAGGACACCATCAGTAGAACAAAAAGACATCCTACAATATGGGAAAATATATTCATAAATGATGCATCTGATAAGGGGTTGACATCCAAAATATATAAAGGACTCACGCACCTTAACAAACAAAAAGCAAATAATCCAATTAAGAAATGGGCAGAGGACATGAATAGACACTTCTCTAAAGAAGAAATTCAGATGGCCAACAGGCACATGAAAAGATGCTCCACATCGCTAATCATCAGAGAAATGCAGATTAAAACCACAATGAGATATCACCTCACACCAGTGAGGATGGCCAACATCCAAAACACAAACAACAACAAATGTTGGCGAGGATGTGGAGAAAAGGGAACCCTCCTACACTGCTGGTGGGAATGTAAATTAGTTCAACCATTGTGGAAAGCAGTATGGAGGTTCCTCAAAAAACTCAAAATAGAAATACCATATGACCCAGGAATCTGACTCCTAGGAATTTACCCCAGGAATGCAGCAGCCCAGTTTGAAAAAGACAGATGCACCCCTATGTTTATTGCAGCACTATTTACAATAGCCAAGAAATGGAAGCAACCTAAGTGCCCATCAGTAGATGAATGGATTAAGAAGATGTGGTACATATACACAATGGAATATTACACAGCCATAAGAAGAAAACAAATCCTACCATTTGCAACAACATGGATGGAGCTGGAGGGTATTATGCTCACTGAAATAAGCCAGGCCGAAAAAGACAAGTATCAAATGATCTCACTCATATGTGGAGTATAAGAACAAAGAAAAAAAACTGAAGGAACAAAACAGCAGCAGACTCACAGAACCCAAGAATGGACTAATAGTTACCAAAGGGAAAGGGACTGGGGAAGAAGGGTGGGAAGGGAGGGATAAGAGGGTAAAAGGGGCATTACGATTAGCAGACATAAGGTGGAGGGGCACGGAGAGGAATGTATAACTCAGAGAAGACAAGTAGTGATTCTCATCTCACTACACTGATGGACAGTGACTGTAATAGGGTTGGTGGGAGGGACCTGATGAAGGGGGTAGTTTAATCAGCACAATATTGCTCATGTAATTGTAGGTTAATGATATCAAAATAAATTGTAAAAATAAAATAAAATAAAATAAAAAATAAAAGGCATACAAATAACCAGTAAGCTATATCCCATAATCAGGAGAAAAATCCACTGATGGAAAAAGGACCCCGAGATTATACAGACATTAGAGGCAGCAGAATAGAATGTTAAAACAGCTGGCAAAGCAAACTTGAACATGATGGGAAGAGAAATGGAAGATGTAGAAAAGGCCAAAATCAAACTCTTAAGGATAAAAATGACAATATCTGAAATAAAAACTATGCTGTCACTATTTACAATAGCCAAGACATGGAAGCAACCTAAGTGTCCATCAATAGATGAATGGATAAAGAAGATGTGGTACATTTACACAATGGAATACTATTCAATCATAAGAAGGAAACAAATCCTGCCATTTGCAACAACATGGATGGAGCTGGAGGATATTATGCTCAGTGAAATAAGCCAGGTGGAGAAAGACAAGTACCAAATGATTTCAGTCATTTTTGGAGTATAACAACAAAGCAAAGCTGAAGGAACAAAACAGCAGCAGACTCACAGACTCTAAGAAGGGACTAGCAGTTACCAAAGGGAAGGGAGTGGGGTGCGTGGGTGAGGAGGGAAGGAGAAGGGGACTAAGGGGCATTGTGATTGGCACACATACTGTAGGGGGGCACGGGGAAGGCAGTATAGCACAGAGAAGATAAGTAGTGACTTTATAGCATCTTACTTTGCTGATGGACAGTGACTGCTATGGGGTATGTGGGGGGGACTTGATGAAGGGGGTAGTTTAATCACCATAATATTGCACATGTAATTGTAGGTTAATGATACCAAAATAAATTGCAAAAAAAAAAAAAAAGATAGTAACTGCACTACAGGGGGTGAGGATTTAATAATATGGGTAACTGTTAAACCAGTGTTGTAACGTTTGAAACCAACATAAGATTGTGTATCAATGATACTTCATTAAAAATAAATAAATAAGTAAATAAAAACAAAACTATGGTCTGACCGATCAGGATGAAAAATAGAGAAAACGTAACATGTCAAGGACAAAAGAGGGAACATCACTCCAGATCCTACAGAAATTAGAAGGATAATAATAAGGGGATATTAGCAAATAGCTTTATGATAATAAATTTGACAACTTCGATAAAATTGACAAATTCCTTGGAAAAAAATTCCCAAAGCTCACTCAAGATGAAATAGATCGCCTGAATAACACTGTGTATTTTGAACATTGAAATTGTAGTCAAAACCTTCCCCTCAAAATAAATCCAGACCCAGGTGGCTTCACTGGTGGATTCCGACACACGACTAAGGAAGAAATAATAGCCGTTCTGCACAAACTCTTCCTCAAAACACGATTCAGTCAGAGAAGCTGGGGAGCACGTAGAACAGCGGGCCCAGAGGGTGCTCACCCAGGGCATGGCCGCTGTCTTGGGCTCCGTCTTTTCTGCATTGCTGTGTCCAGAACACTGCAGCTCAGCAGGGGTCAGGAAACAGGGAGAGGTGTGGGTTAGTCGCTGCATGAGAAGCAGTGCACAAGTGGAATGAATAAATGAGTGCAGCACGGATGACTTGATCAGCTCATGCACCGTCTAGTGACTGAACCCCCACCGCCATGACACAAGAAAAGCCACAAAAGAAGGTGGAAGTTTTACGTTCCCTTCAAGACTCACTCGCTGACCTTCAAACCCACTGCCTGCCTGCCTGATTTCTCCAGGGACTTCTCCCTCTTTTCTGATCAGCGGCTTAAGCCCTGTCTGGGATCCCACATCAGATGGTACAGCTAGAGAGAAACAGGAACCAGATGCAGAGCTAGACTCAGAAGAGTGTCACGGGGTCGGAAGCTCGGTTCTCTTGATCGTGTTCTGAGAAACACAGGTAAAGAGCTCTCGTTACTCTTAGTCACTGAACTGTTTTTTGTGTCTGCAGGAAGAGACCTGGCCACATAAAGCCTTACTGTATTTTAGGGTTGCCTCCAATCACGTCACCCACTCATGGGTCACAAATCCTGTGCCGAAAACCCTCTAAAGCTCTAGTCCGTCTGCAGTTACACTCCAAACCCCTTAGCCAGGCATGTGAGACTCCAAATGGCCCCCGAACTTCCCCGTGCTTACACAGTTCATACCTACTTCTCCGGTCCTACCTCTTCACACAGTGTTTCATGAGTAACCCAAGGAAATCAAGCTCCCCGTCTAGAGAGCAGGTGCTGTTCCTGCCAATCTCACGGCATTTTCATTCAGCCCAATAGGAATCATTCAGCCACCGATATTTTTTGAGCACCCACCCCAGTAGGATGTGAAGAGAGCTAACAGCTGTGAGCATTTAGAGCCCACTCACAAATGCCAGCAACTCACAGCGTGTTACCTGGTGTTATTCAGAAGCTCAGTGTCTGTCCGTCTACCTATCCACCTATCCCAGGGCCCCCGATGTCAGTTCTAAATGCCTACATGTACTGACTCACTTCACAAGAACCTGGGAGGTAAGCACTAACCTTCCCCTTCTTTTACAGCTGCGGACATTAAGACTCAAGGAGCCGGCTAGCCCACGGCATCTCGGCCTCAGCCCTGCGGACCCCTGGGGCTGGTCGGTCTCTGCTGGGGGGGCCGTCCTGCCCCCTGCAGAATGCTTAGAAGCATCCTTGGTCTCCACTCCCTCGAGCCCAGAGCAGCCCCTTCTCCCACCCCAACTGTGACCAGCAAAACTGTCTCTAACCACCACGCATCGTCTCCGGGGTGCACCATCATCCCCATTTGGAACACACTGGCCTCAAGTAACTGGCAGGATACACATTATAAAATATATACATACACATGGAAAAATTTTAAACGTGATGATAAAAAAATAAATGTACCTGTAAATTCTAACATTCCTTTCCCACACCCAAATGGATACCCTTCTGTGGCCCCCAGAGTATGTGTCCTTCTGTGACCACTGTCCCAGGGACACTGAGGGGCATGATCCTCTGCCATCAAGATGCTTAAAATCCAGGATGACAAGACCCATATAGGGAAGGTCTTCCTCAAGACAGAGGATATGCAAAACATAGCTGCCCCCTGACGACCTGGATCATAGATGGCCTGGATGCATAAACAGGGGCAAACAGCCTCTCTGCTGGCCGGGCCCTCTGGGATTCCAGGACAAGGGCTTGGACACAAAGTGTCTGAAGGGAAGAAGGGTTTCTGGCAGCAAGACCCACACAGATCAAGACAGCCAGCCCTTTCCTTTAACACTGTTTTATGGTGCTCTTCTAACAACACTGTAAAAATAAAGGTTTTAAGGTACATTTGCTTGAACTTGGACAGACAACCGGCAGCAAGGCTGAATTAGCCCTGGTGCTAATGCCCTGGCCTTGGTCCCCTTGGGCCCACTGACCCTCCCTGGCCCTAACTACCTACAGCGGAATCCAGGCTCCTCCACGGGACCTAGAGAAAGTGATGCAGTTCCCCTGTCTCTCGTACGTGTGCGTTTGTAACAGCCCATCTGCCACGGCCATGGCTTCTATCTAATAAGACCTGTAATGTCCTCTGGTGTTGCTTTACTTTCCCAGGCAATTTACCCCTTTACAGAATTTAATCGGCACCGAAATTCACTGCATTATTAATGGAAACCAGTGCATGGTGCCATGATAATTAAACCATTCACTCCACAAACACCCACATGTAAATATGTGCAACACCCTCTCGGCCAGGTCCTGGCCTGGACATGCCCACCCCACTCCCCCAGCCCCCAGAGCAGGGGTACAATACTGACTTAAAATCCTCAGCGACCTATCTTCCCCTTTAGAATGAAACCCTAACTCCCCACCAGGTCCTGGGGGTCCTCCAGGGCTGACTCTGCTCCCCAGCTCTCAGGCCTCAGGGTAGATGGATCTGCCCCCAACCACTGTAAAGGAGCCCCAGCCCAGCTGCCTCGGTGGTTTTATCCAGCTTTATTTTTCTCACCCACTTATAGCTGTTTAAAATGGTCTTGTTTATTTGTTTCTTGTCTGCTTTTCCCTGCTAGAATTTCAACACAATGAGAGCTGTGCCCTCTGGAACTCTGTCCTGTGCCCTCTGGAATTCAGGCCTGGAACAGCTGCTCGTGTGTGGTGGGGCTCAGAAAATGTGTCTTGAATGAGTGGTGAGTACTCAGGCCCAGAGAGTCATCCAGATGAGGGCTGCTTCTGAGTTACGAGCTCAGGCTTCCACACCCCACAGTTTGGGGCTCGGGGAGCTGGTGAGGGAGAAGGAATCAACCCAGATTCCTTGGAGCAGAGCATGGAATCTAAAACTCTCTCTCTGAGTTGGTGAAGTTTGAAGCACGCTTGTGACTCACACAGACTGACAGAGTGTAGCAGGATCGACGCCAGGTGGCTTCTGAGGCGAGGTCAGAAACAGCCACCCAGTCTGCCTTGTTCACTGGGACACTCACCTTTGCAGCCTTGAGGGGCCGTGTGAACAGGCCAACCACGCTGAGGCCAGGAAGTACAGGCGGCATGAGGAGAAAACAGGATCGCTTAAGTCCCGGCCAGCCGACAGCCTGCATCAGCCCCCAGACGTGCGAGTGAAGAAGAGACCCCGCCCCACTGCCCAGCAGTTCCCCAGACACTGTGGAGCAGAGAAAAACCATCCCTGCTTTGGCCTGAGTCCTGACCAGAGAACTGAGAGCATAACCGTTACTGTGTTAGGCCCCGAGGGTAGTTTTTTGGAGTAGTTTCTTACCCAGCAGTAGTAACTAGAAAGTACCTATCACGCTCTGGTGTGGGTTGCATTGTGTCCTCTCAAATTCACATGATGAAGTCAGGCTCCCAGGACCTCAGAAAGTGACCTTATTTGGAAACAGGATCGTTACAGAGGTAACCACGCTAAAATAAGGTCATTCAGGTGGGCCCTAATCCTTATAAAAAGGGGACATCTGGACACAGAAACACCACACAGGGATAAGACCGTGGGACCGTGGATGCAGCGATCCAGGCGATGCATCTCCAAGCCATGGAGCGCCCAAGACTGCCAGCACACCCCAGGAGCTGGGAGAGGCCCGGACAGACCTCCCTCCCCGCCCCAGAAGGACCCAGTGCTGCCTGCACCTGGCCTTCGGGCCTGCAGACTGGGACGGTCCATTCCTGTAGTGTGAGCTGCCCGCCAGTACTATAGTATAGCACTGCGACAGCCCCAGGAAAATGACAAAGCCCCCACTGTGCACCCAGGGACAAGTGGCCGGTACGATCAGCACTAGGCTGATGTGCACAGGAGCCGTGAAATGGAGCTGGTTCCTTCCCACGAGGCTGTGAGGGCAGCCCTCCCGCCCCCAGCTTTCCTGACCTCACATGGCAGTTCCTGGCTAGGAGCTAGGCTCGTTCCCAGCCCCAGCTCTCGCCCCCGCCTGACTCTTTCCTTGTCCCTGGACCAGCTCCTCTGGGACTGCTTCCACACACAGAAGTTGGGGTGGGGTTTTTTTTGGTATCATTAATCTACAATTACATGAGCAACATTATGGTTACTAGATTCCCCCCATTATCAAGTCCCCACCACACACCCCATTACAGTCACTGTCCATCAGCGTAGTAAGACGCTATAGAACAATTACTTGTCTTCTCTGTGTTATACTGCCTTCCCCGTATCTCCCCCACCCCCACTACATTATGTGTGCTAATCGTAATGCCCTTTTCTCCCCCCTTATCCCTCCCTTCCCACCCATCTTTTCCAGTTCCTTTCCCTTTGGTAACTATTAGTCCATTCCTGGGTTCTGTGAGTCTGCCGCTGTTTTGTTCCTTCAGTTTTTGCTTTGCTCTTATACTCCACAGATGAGTGAAATCATTTGATACTTGTCTTTCTCTGCCTGGCTTACTTCACTGAGCATAATACCCTCTAGCTCCATCCATGTTGTTGCAAATGGTAGGATTTGTTTTCTTCTTATGGCTGAATAATATTCCATTGTGTATATGTACCACATCTTCTTTATCCATTCATCTACTGATGGACACTTAGGTTGCTTCCATTTCTTGACTATTGTAAATAGTGCTGCGATAAACATAGGGGTACATCTGTCTTTTTCAGACTGTGCTCCTGCATTCTTAGGGTAAATTTCTAGAAGTGGAATTCCTGGGTCAAATGGTATTTCTATTTTCAGTTTTTTGAGGAACCTCCATACTGCTTTCCACAATGGTTGAACTAATTTACATTCCCACCAGCAGTGTAGGAAGGTTCCCTTTTCTCCACATACTCACCAACATTTGTTGTTGTTTGTCTTTTGGATGGTGGCCATCCTCACTGGTGTGAGGTGATATCTCACTGTGGTTTTAATTTACATTTCTCTGATGATTAGTGATGTGGAGCATCTTTTCATGTGCCTGTTGACCATCTGAATTTCTTCTTTGGAGAAGTATCTGTTCAGATCCCCTGCCCATTTTTTAATTGGATTCTTTGCTTTTTGTTCATTTAGGTGGGTGAGCTCTTTATATATTTTGGATGTTAACCTTTATCGGATATGTCATTTATGAATATATTCTCTCATACTGTAGGATGAATTTTTGTTCTATTGATGGTGTCCTTTGCTGTACAGGAGCTTTTCAGCTTGATATAGTCCCACTTGTTCATTTTTGCTTTTGTTTCCCTTGCCCAGGGAGATATGTTCATGAAGAAGTTGCTCATATTTATGTCCAAGAGATTTTTGCCTATGTTTTTTCCTAAGAGTTTTATGGTTTCATGACTTACATTCAGTTCTTCGATCCATTTTGAGTTTACTTTTGTGTATGGGGTTAGACAGTAATCCAGTTTCATTCTCTTACATGTAGCTATCCAGTTTTGCCAACATCAGCTGTTGAAGAGGCTGTCATTTCCCCATTGTATATCCAAGGCTCCTTTATTGTATATTAGTTGACCGTATATGTTTGCGTTTATATCTGGGCTCTCTATTCTGTTCCACTGGTCTGTGGATCTGTTCTTGTGCCAGTACCAAATTGTCTTGATTACTGTGGCTTTCTAGTAGAGCTTGAAGTTGGGAAGCAAGATATCCCTGCTTTATTCTTCCTTCTCAGGATTGCTTTGGCTAATCGGGGTCTTTTGTGGTTCCATATGAATTTTAGAACTATTTGTTCCAGTTCATTGAAGAATGCTGTTGGTATTATGAGAGGGATTGCATTGAATCTGTAGATTGCCTTAGGAAAGATGGCCCTTTTGACAATATTAATTCTTCCTACCCAAGAGTATGGGATGAATTTCCATTTGTTAGTGACCTCTTTAATTTCTCTTAAGACTGTCTTGTAGTTTTCAGGGTATAGGTCTTTCACTTCATTGGTTAGGTTTATTCCTAGGTATTTTATTCTTTTTGATGCAATTGTGAATGGAATTGTTTTCCTGGTTTCTCTTTCTGCTAGTTCATCATTATTGTATAGGAGAGCAACAGATTTCTGTGTATTAATTTTGTATCCTGCAATTTTGCTGAATTCATATATTAGTTCTAGTAGTTTTGGAGTAGAGTCTTTAAGGTTTTTTTACGTACAATATCATGTCATCTGCAAATAGCGACAGTTTGACTTCTTTACCATTCTGGATGCCTTGTATTTCTTTGTTTTGTCTGATTGCCATGGCTAGGACCTCCAGTACTATGTTGAATAAAAGTGGGGAGAGTGGGCATCCCTGTCTTGTTCCCGATCTTAGAGGAAAAGCTTTCAGCTTCTCGCTGTTAAGTATGATGTTGGCTGTGGGTTTGTCATATATGGCCTTTATTATGTTGAGGTTCTTGCCATCTATACCCATTTTGTTGAGAGTTTTTATCATAAATGGATGTTGAATTTTGTCAAATGCTTTTTCAGCATCTATGGAGATGATCATGTGGTTTTTGTCCTTCTTTTTGTTGATGTGGTGGATGCTGTTGATGGATTTTCAAATGTTGTACCATCCTTGCACCCCTGGGATGAATCCCACTTGATCATGGTGTATGATCCTCTTGATGTATTTTTGAATTCGGTTTGCTAATATTTCGTTGAGTATTTTTGCATCTATGTTCATCAGGGATATTGGTCTGTAATTTTCTTTTTTGGTGGGGTCTTTGCCTGGTTTTGGTATTAGAGTGATGCTGGCTTCGTAGAATGAGTTTGGAAGTATTCCGTCCTCTTCTATTTTTTGGAAAACTTTAAAGAGAATGGGTATTATGTCTTCTCTATATGTCTGATAAAATTCAGCAGTGAATCCATCTGGTCCGGTGGTTTTGTTCTTGGGTAGTTTTTTGATTACCAGTTCAATTTTGTTGCTGGTAATTGGTCTGCTTAGGTTTTTTGTTTCTTCCTTGGTCAGTCTTGGAAGGTTGTATTTTTCTAGAAAGTTGTCCATTTCTTCTAGGTTATCCAGCTTGTAGCATATAGATTTTCATAGTATTCTCTAATAAATTCTTCGCATTTCTGTGGTATCCGTCGTGATTTTTCCTTTCTCATTTCTGATTCTGTTTATGTGTGTAGATTCTCTTTTTCACTTAATAAGTCTGGCTAGGGGTTTATCTATTTTGTTTATTTTCTCAAAGAACCAGCTCTTGGTTTCATAGATTTTTTTCTATTGTTTTGTTCTTCTCAATTTTATTTATTTCTTCTCTGATCTTTATTATGTCCCTCCTTCTGGTGACTTTGGGCCTCATTTGTTCTTCTTTTTCCAGTTTCAATAATTGTGACTTTAGACTATTTACTTGGGATTGTTCTTCCTTCTTTAAATAGGCCTGGATTGCAATATATTTTCCTTTTAGAACTGCCTTCACTGTGTCCCACAGAAGTTGGGCATTGTGCTGTTGTTGTCATTTGTCTCCATATATTGCTTGATCTCTGTTTTAATTTGGTCATTGATCCATTGATTATTTAGGAGCATGTTGTTAAGCCTCCATGTGTTTGTGAGCCTTTTTGTTTTCTTTGTACAATTTATTTTTAGTTTTATACCTTTGTGATCTGAGAAGTTGGTTGGTAGAATTTCAGTCTTTTTTAATTTACAGAGACTCTTTTTGTGGCCTAGTATGTGGTCTATTCTGGAAAATGTTCCATGTGCACTTGAGAGAATGTGTGTATCCTGCTGCTTTTGGGTGTAGAGTTCTGTAGATGTCTGTTAGGTCCATCTGTTCTAGTGTGTTGTTCAGTGCCTCTGTATTCTTACTTATTTTCTGTCTGGTTGATCTGTCCTTTGAAGTGAGTGGTGTGTTGAAGTCTCCTAAAATGAATGCATTGCATTCTATTTCCTCCTTTAATTCTGTTAGTATTTGTTTCGCATATGTTGGTGCTCCTGTGTTGGGTGCATAAATATTTATAATGGTTATATCCTCTTGTTGGACTGACCCCTTTATCATTATGTAATGTCCTTCTTTATTTCTTGCTACTTTCTTCATTTTGAAGTCTATTTTGTCTGATACAAGTACTGCAACACCTGCTTTTTTCTCCCTATTGTTTGCATGAAATATCTTTTTCCATCCCTTCACTTTTAGTCTGTGTATGTCTTTGGGTTTGCGGTGAGACTCTTGTAAGCAGCATATAGATGGGTCTTGCTTTTTTATCCATTCTGTTACTCTGTATCTTTTGATTGGTGCATTCGGTCCATTTACATTTAGGGTGATTATCGATAGATATGTACTTATTGCATTCCAGGCTTTGGATTTGTGGTTACCAAAGGTTCAAGGGTAGCTTCTTTACTATTTAACCTCTAACTTTAACTCACTTATTATGCTATTATAAACATAGTCTGATGATTCTTAATTTCTCTCCCTTCTTATTCTTCCTCCTCCACTCTTTATATGTTAGGTGTTTTATTCTGTACTCTTTTGTGTTTCCTTTGACTGCTTTTGTGGATAGCTGATTTAGTTTTTTGCCTTTAGTTAGTATTTGGTTGGTCTGCTTTCTTTCCTGTAATTTTATTTTCTCTGGTGACATCTTTTTAGCCTTAGGAGTGCTTCCATGTAGAGCAGTCCCTTTAAAATATCCTGTAAAGGTGGTTTGTGGGAGGCAAATTCCCTCAACTTTTGCTTGTCTGGGAATTGTTTAATTCCTCCATCAAATTTAAATGATAATCATGGTGGATACAATATTCTTGGTTCAAGGCCCTTCTGTTTCATTGCATTAAATATATAATGCCATTCTCTTCTGCCTTGTAAGGTTTCTGTTGAGAAGTCTGATGATAGCCTGATGGGTTTTCCTTTGGAGGTAATCTTTTTTCTTTCTCTGGCTGCCTTTAATACCCTGTCCTTGTCTTTGATCTTTGCTATTTTAATTATTATATGTCTTGGTGTTGTCCTCCTTGGGTCCCTTGTGTTGAGAGATCTGTGGGCTTCCATGGTCTGAGAAACTATTTCCTTCCCAGCTTGGGAAAGTTTTCAGCAATTATTTCTTCAAGACATCTTCTATCCCTGTTTCTCTCTCTTCTTCGTCTGGTACTCCTATAATGCAAATATTGTTCCATTTGGATTGGTCACACAGTTCTCTTAATATTCTTTCATTCCTAGAGATCCTTTCATCTCTCTCTGCCTCAGCTTCTCTGAATTCCTGTTCTCTGATTTCTATTCCATTAACAGTCTCTTGCACCTCATCCAGTCTGCTCTTAAGTCCTTCTATTGATTGTTTCATTTCTGTTATCTTCCTCTGGACTTCATCTCTTAGCTCTTGCATATTTCTCTTCAGGTCTATCAGCATGGTGATGACTTTTATTTTGAATTCTTTTTCAGGAAGATTGGTTATATCTATCTCTGGTGTTGAATGATTTTTGACTGGACCAGGTTCTTCTGCCTTTTCATGGCAATAGAAGTGGTCACTGGCAGGTGGCATGTGTGTCAGCTGGGAGAACAAAGTCCCTTCCTGCTTGCTGGTGGCCTTTCCCTTCTCCGCTGCCTGTGCCATTTACCAGCACACCGGGAATAGTCTCTGGTTTAATCCCCTGAGCTGCCGTGGGCGGGGCGGCCCTCAAGATAGCCTAGGGCACTAAGGGGATCCGCACACACACTGGGTGTGTTCTCCTGCAAGAACGGCACCCCTTCTTGCTTTCTGGACCTTGCGCCGGCTTCCTCTGCCTGTGCTGGGCAGCTGCATGCTGGCAGCAGCCTCTGGGTCTGGCCCCGTTAGCTGCGTGCTGGGAGGAGACTCTGTGTGGTTGCTGTGAGCAGGGCTGCTCCCTGGCTGGTCTGTAGCAGTGGCGGGTCAGCAGGTTTGCTTGCAGTGCCGGCGGCGGGGAATGAACGGCAGGCTGCTTATCACCATGAGGGGCTTCGGAGCTGCGTTGCCACCCAGAGGGTTAGGGCACCTGAAGTTCCTTAATATTCCCAGCCTGCTGGGCTGAGTGTGCCAGGATGATTTTTGTCCAGCTGTTGAGCCCTTGTCCCTTTAAGACTTTTAAAAAGCACCCACTTTTCTTTTGTCCCAGGGGAGCCAGCCGTGGGGACCCACTCGCAGTCTCTGTCCTGGATTTACTTTTCCGTTTCCGTAATACCCAGTACACCATGTGATGTGTGTCTGTGCTCCCGGTGCAGATCACCAGGGCTGGTTATTTAGCAGTCCTGTGCTTCCACTCCCTCCCCGCTCTGATTCTTTTCCTCCCACTGGTGAGCTGGGGTGGGGGGAGTGCTCGGGTCCCGCCGGGTCACGGCTTTGTATCTTACCCTTTTCGTGAGATGCTGAGTTCTCGCAGATGTAGATGTAGCCTGGCTGTTGTACTGTATCTTCTGGTCTCTCTTTTAGGAATAGTTGTATTTGCTGTATTTTCGAAAATATATATGGTTTTGGGAGGAGATTTCTGCCACCCTGCTCACGCCGCATCTTGAGCACCTCCTACAGAGGTTGGGTTTTGATTCTCTACTTGGCATCCACCTCATCCCTTCCCCATCGCTCATTATACATTCCAGCACTTATGTGTCCTCGAGGGCTGGTCTCCACCGGGGGACTCTTGCATTATCATCACCACTTAAGTCTTTCCTTGATTGCCCTTTAAAACTCTTTTTGAATTTTCACTTTTATTCTATTTTGTTGGTTTTCCTGGACAACTTTCTTGGCTCTGTATAAGTTCAGCATTTAATTCAAGAGCTGAGAGCCGGGCATCCTGTAAGCAATAGGAGTGAAGCTCATGGCTGGGGAAGGAATAGTATCACAATAGTGGAATAAAGACAAGGCCAAAATGTGCTCAGCACCTGCAGCCAGCCAGGCTCTGCCTTTTTCTGTTCACTACAGACCCGGCCCAGGTATGCAGAAGGTATGCTTGAGGGCTAGGGAGTGTTGAGGTCCAGCCCCACAGCCCTGCCTGGCCTCCTGGAGCAGTGCCACAGCACAGACCACCTGGTCTTGAGATCATGTGCAGGAAATGCAGGAGAACAGAAGCCCTGGCTCACCACAGGCACTCGGTAAATATTGGTGCAAGGAAGGACATTTCCTAGGGCTGCTGTGACAAATCACTGCAAACTAGGAGACTTCAAACAACAGAGATTTGTTCTCTCATCGCCTGGAGGCCTATGGTGTGGACGATCAAGGTGTGGACAACATAGGTTCCTTCTGGAGGCTCTGCAGAGCACCAGGGCCTGGCCTCTCTGCTGGCTCCTGGGGGCTCCCGCAGTCCTGGTGCCCCTTGGCCCATGGAGGCCTCGCTGCCATCTCTGCCCCGCACCACATGGCCTTCTCTGTGTCCCCACTCTCCCTCCCCTTTCTCTGACAAGGACACCAGTCACTGGATTTAGGGCCCCCACTAAATTCAGGACAGCCTCCTCTCAAGTCCTCAACTCAGTTACCTCTGCAACAACCCTTTTCCAAACAAGGTCCCACCTGAGGTTCCAGGTGGACATAAGTTTTGGGGGAACACAGTGCCAACCCAGTGCAGAGGGAGACCAGGGATAATGCTCGGAATGTTACTGCACACCCAGCGATTCCGAGGTCACGCCGAGAAACTGATCGTCCTTAGCTGACCGTCCATGTCCTGGGCTGGATGAGCAGGCACAGAATGAGGAGGTGCAGGGAGGGAGAAGCATGGAGGGATGGAACGTTTGTGCCAGGCTCTGATCTGGGCTAGAGCCTGGAAGCGCTGCCCCGCCCAGTGGCTCTGTGTGCAGGGGAGGGGCTCCCCCACCAGGGCCCTTCTCTACCCACCACCTGGGCCCCTCCAAGACCTTCCCCTCTTCAAACTCTAGCAGCTTTCAACACTCCCAGTCCCATCCCAGCAACTTCCCTCAAGCCCAGATGGGTTCCAAGCAATGACCCTCTTGGGGGCACTGTCCTCTGGGAAAAACCCAAAGTGAAAGACAAGTAAACTGCTAGAGAAGATTCCTTGGTGAGCAGGCAGCCCAGGCCCCTAATCATCCCCCATACTGCCCTGAAATTGAATCCGGGCCATTTGTAATTTCATATTCAGAATTCCACAAAGGGACAGCAGATAAAGGAGCCGGCTTTGGGTGTCAACAGAGTGTCATTAAAACAACAGGTGAGTTTAGAACAGGTGACCAGCAGAGGATGAACTGTATCCCCAGTGAGTATCCACACCGTCCAGCAGACACAGCGGCCCCAGAGGCCCGCCCTCCGCGTGGTGACGTGCTTGGGCTTGAGGACATACCCACAGCAGGTCCTTATTTACTTGTGTTCTTACCACTCAGACTTTCCCGCCACGGGGGAAGTCGTACCTGTGGTATTTGTGAAGGATGATTGATGGCAAGGAATCTTTGTTATGCTATCAGCTGTAATTATTTTAATTCAGACACACTCCCATATAGGACTGACATCATAAATGCTGTTTTCTAGAACAAATAGCTGTCAGAGCTGTCAGGCTTACTGTTTTATATCGTTACAATATTTAATTTCAATTCTGCTATTTTTTTTTTTCCATGGAACACTTTCAAGACTGCTTCTTCCACGTTGTCTGGAAAAACTGAAGCCAAGAAAAACAGGGAAGAAGGAGCAGTTCTCTCACATCAGAGTAGTTATTGACTTGGAATCAAAGCAAAAGAGAAAGAGGGATAAGAAAGAAAAAGAAATACCGGTGATCTGGTATTGGAGAAGAAATGAGAATGGGAGAGAACATAGATGGGAATAGGGGAGGCTAGAAGACTGAGAAAGGGGGGAAAGAAATGCAAGGAAGGAGGGAGGGAGAGAAAGGTGGCAGACCCCACTCTCTTCTGGGGGTACGCGGTGGCTAACTAGGCAGACACAGAGAGTAACTGAGTTCTTTTGCTGCCCCGGTACTTATAGGGGAAAGGGCAAATTAGCAAAGGGGTCTGTGGCCAGGTTAATGGCAGCACTCATTTGGAATAATACGTTAAATGGTTGCATTAAAAGGTCAGGAATCACAGATCAGCTTTAAAAGACTAGGGGACTCAATCGATCCCAGACGGGGTAGGTTTTGATTCACCACCACCAACTTCAGTTTCACAATAAACCGTGCTGCTTTTATGCGTGGGCTTTTTGTGTGTGTGTTTATTACCAGATTCACCATTTGCATTTTGTGCTTTATCACAAATTTACTCCTTCTCTGGGCACATTATTTATTTTCCCTGCACCTCTTGAGAGCAACCTGGAGACCCTATGCCCTAACCTCTGGATACCTCTGGACGGTTCAGTGGGCGTTTTCCCAAGAATAAGGATATTCTTTTACATGACCCCAGTGCAGTTATCAAAATCAGGAAATTTACCATTGGTTAAATTGTATTATCTAATCCATAGTCTGTGTTTGTTATGCCTGAAAGTTTGTGTCCCTCCCCCAAATTCATATGTTGAAGCCCTAAACCCCAAATGTGATGGTATTTAGAGATGGGGCCTTTGGAGGTGAGTTAAGTGAGGTCACAAGGGTGGAGCCCCCATTTGGGAAAAGTGCTTCCTAAGAAAAGACTCAGAGCTGTCTGTGAGCACACGTGCGCGCGTCAGGTGGACCGCCGTCTATAAGCCGGAACTGTCGGAAAATTCATTTCCAGCGTCTGAGCCGTCCAGTCTGAGGGGTTTGTTAGGGCAGCCTGTGTGGACTAAGACACTGTTCGGATGTCATCAGTTACCCAAATAATTGCCCTGAGCTGCCTGGTCCAGGACCAACCCCAAGATCACAAATTGCTTTTCGTGTCACGTCTCTTTAGTTTCCTTCAATCCAAAAGAGGCTCCAGTCTTCGTTTCTTCACCTTAACATTTTGAAGAATACAGGCCAGTTATTTTACGCACGGCCCCTCCACTGGGGCTTGTCTGAGGTTTCCGTGGGGTCACGGTCACGTTGCGCTCTCTGGGTGGGAGGGGCGTCCCTGCGCACCATTCCAGGCTGCAGCACGCGTCTGATTTGCGGGGTCTGCCGGGTCGGCCCCTGCAAAGTCACTCCTGTCTCTGTATTTGATAAGCAATTTATGGGGAAGTGGGATACGTGGGGACCATACAAACACCCTGACCCTAGACATACTTTCAGCGCCACGGACCCCTTTCCTAACTATGCAGCTCCGACTCGTTCTACATCATCCAACAGCATTCTGCTGGAAAGAAATGCTTTTTCTTCAACCTGTTTGTGTGTCTACTTGCCCTTTGACCTTTCTGTCATCTCCAAACTCCTCTCAGGACCAACCTACCCCTTAGGCAGGTCAGCACAGGCCCAACCATAAAGGATGTTTGAGACTGGCTGCCCGCTTCCTCCGCAGGCCTAGATCCAGACTCCTGGAAGACCACTTCACTCAACGACATACCTTTACAGACAGTGCAGCTGCGAAGAGAGAAGGGAACCGCCCCATGTCACACAGCCCAGACGAGTGGCTGCAGAAGCCCTGCCCTGGCTCAGCCCCCTGGTCCCAGCGCCTTAGGAGACGGCGCCTCCTAGGCAGGGCCTTGGCTGTGCTCCTGTCTGGGGCCCCAGAGGCCCGGCACTGGCCCGCAGCCCAGTGTGCCCACCACAGGGGGTGTGTAGGGATGATGAACGAATAAATGAATGACTACATTCAAGGTGATACAGACCAGGGCCTGCACCGATGAAGCCCACGGCCGAGAGAGGCAGAAACGTGTGAAACAATAGAAAGCGTGCGGCCAATTAGCTCCGACCAATGGCAAAGGACTTCTTAGGAGCCACCTCTGGAGCTGGAAGCCAGACTCGGTTCCCTCTGACATGCTCGGGAACTGACATTCCGAATTCCCCGCAGTGGTTCTAATCCGGCAAGCACAGGAAACAAGGATCCTCCAGGCTTTGACTTCCTCGCAGGCCGCTGAACGCCAGGATAATGGATTTTATTATCTCAGGGGTCCCTGCCCTGGGGCTAGGATTCTGGGATCTAGAACGTAATCTACCTAGGACCTTACTGGTTTTAATTAATGCAGAATCTCTTATGTAAAACCAAGAAATAATTAGCCCTGACAGCAGAAGCAGAAACAGAATTGTGATTCATGATTGTTCTAATTGTGCTTCGCTTCTGCACGGTTTTTCATCCCCTCCCTGGCCTTAGAGTAACATATGTTCTACATGCACGTGGACAGATAGAATCACACTGGCGTAAATGAGCACGACTGGGGGGGCTGCTTCTTAGCCAGCCGCTCCCTCTTTCCCTCTGTGGGCGTCTCTACACTGGGTACAGAGGTGCAGAATGCTGTCGCCTTGCTTGCCGGCACAAATGTGCTGTAAAACCCCCATAAATTCTCCTGACATTCCAGTGACCTTCGGGGGGTCTGCAAGAGCCACATTTCACACCGAAGATGGAGCCGTAAATATTCTGGCTGTGCAGTAAACACCGAGCCGGCGCGGGCACCTCACTCATGTCCCCTCTGCGCTTGCCGCCTCTCAGAGGAGATTTATTTACTGCCATGGAAAATTCCGGCCCCGAGGCAGGCAGCTTGCTGCCTGCTGCTCCCCTTTTACACACACACACACACACACACACACACACACACACACACACA
>JAQQAC010006923.1:39340423-39365215 GCA_029783875.1 Phataginus tricuspis | reverse complement strand
ACACACACACACACACACACACACACACACACACACACACACATCCTCCCATGATTCTAAAGCTGGGAGCAGGAAAGCCCCGGAGAAAATTACACGAAAACACACGACAGTCTTTTCTGGGAGGTGAGTTTTAGAATGATTTGCATTTAATTTGTTTTTCTCTGTGCTCATCTGAATTTCGTTTTGTCAGCGATACTCAAATCGTTCTTATATAATTTTCAATGTTCCTAAATAAAATATGTGTTTAAAAGCAATGTCCTTCCCTAGAAGAAAGGGAGTCTGGAGATCCAGGCCATTCCCCATGCCAGGGACTTCTTGGCGGCCACCGGGCCGGCTGAGCCACCAGGGCCACCCTCCTTTCCTGGGAACATGGCAGACCTCGGAGGGGCCGAAGGCCAGGTGGGATCTGGTGGGTTCTCGGCTGAGGGGAATGTTTGATGTGGTCACTCACTGGTACAGCTGAGAGGCTCCATACAGTTTTTAAAATTATTTCATGGGGCAGCCTTCAAGGAACTGGGTGGGTCTTGCCCAGCTGGGAAAACCGTCCGTGCTCCCAGCTCTGTGGGTAGAAAGAGCCAGACAGATCGCTGGACCAATTCCTGTCTTTCGTGTCCTCCCAGAAATCAAATCCCAGCCTTTTAAACAGTCACCATCCCTCAGCAGAGGGAGGGGCTTCACACCACAGGCAGTCAGGGGTTAATATAAGCTCTGCACCTACCTCCCACCTATTGCTTCCAACCCCCCCTATTTATTTCTGCAATTGTAATTAAGGTCCTGACAGAAAGGGTTAGCTGCTCTCATTGTTTGTTCAACTTATTGATTAGCTATTTCTCAGAAGTTCATTGCCATCTCGAGGCAGGGGATGGAGGGCTGGGTCTGTGTGGTTTCTCCAGGTCTGGGCTGCTCCTGGTCAAAGGCGGCCACAATCCATCCATGCTGGGCAAACATTCGTGCAAAACAGGAGCCCAGATCTGCATGTCTAAAGACCAGCCGAAGGCCTGGGAGACTGTTTTGAAAGCCAGGAGTGAGGGAATAGGAGGAGGCAGGACATACGGGAAAGAAACGGCTTGTGGAGGGAAAGGAGGCTCAAAGGAAAATCAGAGGTGTGGTGGCGGTGACTCCTACAGCATCAGTGGAAGGCTCTGGGGTGCCCCAGCCCCTAACCAAAGGCTACAAAGTGCTTTCCACACAGAAGCCTGGGCATCTGCGTGGGTAAAAATCCAAGGAGAAGGATAGAAAATGGGTTTCTTTGCTTGGGTGACCCATAAACAGAGCCAAGACAGGCTTGCAGGGGAAGACCTGTGGAAAGGATGTGAGGGACAGAGTGATGCAGAGAGAGTGGCTCTGTCAACATCGGAGCTCCATGCACGGCGGGAGATGAGGGTCAGGGGTTGCCCAGATGGCATGCTGCCAGGGTGACCTGCTGGAAGGCCGGGAGCCCCAGGGTAATGAGAGGAAGAGGTGTCAGTCGCACCCAGAGCAGCCTACCTGTTTCCCAGGCAGCGATGAGCCTCTGCGGGGCTCGCTGCCACCCAGCTAGAGCCCAGTGCTTTTGCAAAACAGGCCCCATCTCACCCTCAGGATGGCCTAGAGGAGCAAGGTGGAGGGCACCCCAGCGATGCAGGGTCAGGAAGGCCTCTCTGAAGAGGTGAAGGCCAGGGCAAGTTCTCAAGGCAGGCAGGGGCTTCCCAGGCAGAAAGGGCAGGGGCGGCCCCAGGCCACAGAGGGCTGCAGTGGAAGGGGCAGCACCTACGGGTGGGCGGAGCTTTCCCTTCAGCACTACGGGAAGCCCCCAAGGGACTTAACTATGGCAGGGAGATAACATGAGACCGGATTTGCATTGTGAGAAATGCACTCTGGTTGTTCTATGGAGAACAGGTTAGTAGGAAGTGGGAGTTGAGTCAGGAGGCCACTGTCCAGGCAAAAGGTGATAGAGGCTCAGTGGCGACAGCGCAGGTGAAGAGAACGGGATGGCTGAGAGGCTGGGGGAGGTCAAACTGGTCTCGGAGAGCGGCTGGGCAAGAGGGTGAGGGAGGGTCAACAGCAAAGATGGGACTAGGGCCGCGGACTGGTTAAAGAACAGGAGGCCTAGCCATTGCAGGATGTCTCTGGGTGCAGATGTGGGAAGATACGCAGGCCGCCTGAACATGGGATCTAAGAGGCTGGATGCCTTTTAGGAGGAGGTGACAGTGGACACTTCTGGGGGAATAGGTGGGTGAGGAGAGAGAAGAGACGTCTACTGTTTATACTATAAACTTCTAAAACATTTGGTTCAGGAGTTGCTCATACATGATGTAACTTTTTTAATACTTAAAAAAAAAAAGGCCTATATAGACATGAAAAGATGCTCAACACCATTAATAACGAGAGAGAGGAAACTAAAACCGTAACGAGATACTCCTACACAGCCACTAGGATGGCTAAAATCAAAAGACTGACAATTCCAAGTGTTGGAGAGAAGGTGGGCTGTCATACACTTCTGGTGAGGCTGTGAAGTGAAACAGCTATGTTGGAAAACTGTTTGGAGGTTTCTTGTAAAGCTAAGCATACATTTATCCTACGACTCAGAAATCTCAACCCTACGTATTTTCCCAAGAGAGAACTCTTGTGTCTACACAAAGTTCTGTGCAAGAGTGTTTGTGGCAGCTTTATTTATAATAGCTCAAAACTAGAAACAGGGAAATGTCTCTTATCTGGTGAACAGATCCACAAAGAGGTACATCCACACGCTGTGGTAAGGAGGGAAAGAAACTGCTGATACTTGAAACGGCGTGGACGAATCTCAAAAGCATTGCACCAAATCAAAGAAGCCAGAGATAGCTTGATATACAAAAAATAGCCTAATCTACCATTTAGTTTGTATGAAAATTCTAGAGAAGACCAAACCTTAGAAACAGCAAGCAGACTGGCATGGCCGGCGGGCAAGGATGGGAATGTCCCCAAAGGGGCACAAGGGAACTCTTGGGGATGATGTCAATGTTCTATATCTTGATGGTGGTTGTAGTTACATTTTTAGGTATATACATTTTTATTTTTAATTTTTTAGAATTGAGAGGAAGGTACAGAGATTTCCCATACACTCCCTACGCCCTTACATCTCCAACTAGGATGGGGCATTTCTTACAGATGACAAACCTCCTCGGGCATATCACCACCACCCCAAGTCTGCCGTTCACATCAGGGTCCGCACTCGGTGTTGTACCATCTCTGGCTTTGGACAAATATGTGAAGGCACAGATCCACCGTCACAGATGCCGCACACGGAGCCGTGTCACTGCCCAGGGACGCTGGAGGGTACCTGATGAGAGGCTCCTCACCTCTGCGTTCTTCCTCCAAAACCCATAATCTCCGTCTAATCATGAGAAAAACAGCTGGCAAATCCAAACTGAAGATCATGCTGCTGAACACCCGGCCAGTAATCCACAGAACTGTCAGGGTCATTGAGAACAAGGGCAGGCTGGGGAGCTAGCGCAGCCCAGAGGAACCCGGGGGACATGACAGCCAAGTACAATGTGGTTTCCTGGAGGGCCCTGGAACAGAACGAGGACATTAGGGGAACACTAAGGAAATCGGACTCAGGTACGGACTCTGGTTAATAATAAGCTATCAACATTGCTCACTGACTGTGCCCTAGGTACCACACTGGTGTTAGATGTTAATAAAAGGGGAAACTGGGTGTTAGGGGTATGGGGATTCTGTGCTACCGGCACATTTTTTTTTTTTGGCAGACCTAAAAACATTCTAAAATAAAAGGTTTATTTAAAAATAATAGACGGCATGAGCATGACTCAGGCACCGAGGCAGCTGCCCGAGGCTCAGTCCCTTCCCCATCACATCTCTGTCTCCGGTAGAAAAAGCCAGAAGGCCACAGTGCAATTCTGCTTTTCCCCTTGCTGGCTGTGTGACTTTGGCTAAGTCACTTCCCCTCCCCGAGCCCACAATTCCTCATTTTTAAACTGTGGCTGATAAGACCTGCATCACTAGATGGTTGTGAGGTCTTGATAAGCATCATAGTCCAGGTGGAAGGGACACGGGACGCCTGGGATTGCCCGGGGAGTGTCTCCAGCAGGCAAGTGCAGCTGCATCCAGCATCTGACTCCGTGGGCCCAGGCAGGGCGCAGACAGTGGCCTGTTTAACCAGCACCCCCGTGGCTCTGACGTTGGCCAAGGCCCATCTTTGGGAAGGGTGACTGCCTCCATGTAAAGCCACTGGGATCATGCGGCGTGGCTGTTCTTTTACCGTCTCCCAACCGTGCGTCCTCAGGCACTTGCTGTAGGTCTCGCATTAAAGTGTGCAGCCTATTCCTCTCCAAGGAAGCGGCCGGCCAAGGGCAGCAACCAGACACCAGCACACTTTTGAGCACGTAGCCCTGGAAGAGCTGCAACAAGGTGGGGGGGCGCTGGGGGCCTCTACGCTCATGAAAGCTGCCATCATAGAGTCAGAAACCAAGATCCAGAAACTAACATAAGGCAAACAGATATGCAGAAACATCCGTCATAATGTTACCACTGTCATCTTAGTGAGTTCCAGCTCTTTTTAAAAAGTGTATTTGTGTTCGTTCTCTTCTATATTTTCCAAAATTTCTGCAATGAGATGTTTCCTTTAAAATCAGACCAAAAAAGTTTTGTTTTCCTTTTTTATATGTAAAACTGGAGTAAAGAAAAAGCCTCTTTTGCTGCTCATATCACTTCAGCTGGGAACCTTGACTGCAAGCGGGTAGTTTAGGGTGCCGCCTGCTGAAACCTTTTTCTCAAAGGAGATGAATGTCTGATTTCAGTAAGTTTCATAGAACAGGAAGGAGTTCCCTTTACCAGCTTTTGAACACAACAATATTCAGATGCATTTCCCCACAGCCCAGAAACCTGTCCCCCAGAGTGGTGCCACCTCTCCCCTGCCCACCTACAGACTGTGTCTGTCCCTCTGTCTCCCTTTCCCCAGGGACCTCCCAGCTTTTCTCCCTGGGCCCCGCCAGCAGGACAGTACCCCCAGCATGTTTCCTATGGAGCTCTAGGGGCACGTAGAGGGAGGACCTCCAGCTCTGAGGACCCTTAGAAGGCAAGTCCCCAAATCAATCAGAGAATGTACGTCCTGCGCCCTTCCCACCTCCGCCGCCCTGGGCCGGTTTTTGGCGTCCCACTGACGATGGTTTGCAAGCACCGAGCATTCTCTTCTGGGCATCACTTTGAGACCATGACCTGGGGCACAACGGAGGCAGGAACATGGCTCTTAGGGTCCCCTTCCCACCCCTGGTTCCTGTCCCAGAGGGCACTCCCTTCTTCCTACTGGGGCTCTGAGCTCTGTTGAACTGCAGCCTCGGACAGGGTGACATATTTGAGACCAGGGTTACCTCCCCCCTCTCCCAAGATCCCCAAAGGAAATGGGAGGCCAGTCTCTAAGTTACACTGCCCTCAGACCCAGCTGGGCAGGCGTGGGGGTGCAGCGGGGCCTCGGCGCCCAAAGGGCCGCAGCCAAAGGTTTGGTCAGGGCAGAAAGGAGAGGAAGGGAAGAGAAAGCAGCCATGGGCCACTTCGCTCCTTCTCAAGGCCAAGAGCTTAGGCTGCAAGGGGTTTTCCAGGGCTGAGTGGTGGATGGGCTGCCGGCCCCAGAGGGACTCCCGCCTGGCCAGCCTGCCCCGGCACCACCGCGCCAGGGAGGCCTCCCCAGCGCCGGCGCCAGCGAAAAGAACGCAAGACGTGATTGTTTGTCACCAAGATGGAGTATATGATGTGAACCATGGCAAACACCGTAATGACTAATTTCAAACATTTATTACAATTCTTGAGAGACTTGAAAGCTGTCCCTGCTCTTGATTTTAATGATTGCAGTCTTGAAGCAGCCGCTTGTCAAAGTGACACAAATTGTGTGGTAAATAGATTATGGCACAGCTGAAATACTGGAAAATGAGATCAGAAATGCTCCTTCTCTTCCATCTAAAGCTCCCGCCATCCTCCCGCCTGAGCTGCAGCAGCTGGGCGGCCACGGGAAGCGGGGCAGTGGCGGAATTACCCAGCGAGGCAGCTTCAGTCAGCCTCATCCCTGGACCTGCACAGGCACCTGAGGCTCCCTTGGCCTGTCCCACCCCAGCCGGTGGGGTGGGCTGCATGGGATGTTGCTGGGGCCCTTGGGGCACCGGCCTCCCAGGGAAGCCCCGCTGAAGGATGTCCCATTTGTCTGCACCACTGCTGGTGAACTCCTCTCCTGCAGAGGTCAGAGGCTGCTAGGCCTGCCGCTCAGTTCTGAGTCTTCCCTGCCACTCTCCCTGTTCTCCTGCCACAGACTGCGTGCCTACTGTGTGCCAGGCATCATGCTGAGGTCTGGGCATGCACAGCGGCAGGGGGAGGCAGGTGTCCTTGCAGGACCTCTGGTCCGGAGCCGGAGGCCGATGGGCATGCAGTGAAATGCGATCACAGCTCCCATGCTGGGCGGGGCTGACCCATGACAGGGGATCCTGGTGCAGCTGCCCCTGCTCGGCCCCAGATGTCCCAGCTCGGCCCCAGATGCCCCAGCATTGCAGGATGTCTCCTGGCCAAGTGGCCCATGTGCTTGGTCCAGGACGCTGTCCCACCAGTATCCCAGCGCCCCCAGCACCTCAGGCCCCGTGTCCACCTGCTTTGATCTTTGAGGATAGAGTGACCAGGGAAAGCCCCATGCATCCCTAAAGGAAATGGGGGGACATTCTCTCATTTGCCTTAAACCCCAGGAGCCCCCAGGACTCACCCACCCCAAACGGTTCCCGCCTAAGTGCGTGATGTGATTAGAGTCAGTCCTGTGGGTCGTCACCTAGCAGGCCAGGGTGTGCCTGTGGAGGCAAATGTATCACCTTTGGGGAGAAACAGAAGACCCCCCTTTGCTGAGGACGGCGTCAGCACGGCTGCTTTGGGGAGAGCTCCAGTGCGCTTCTCAGGGACCTCTGTATCAGAACTCCAGGAGCTGCACCGTATTCTGGGGCCTCACTGCTAACTAATTGCCGGTATAACTAGACACACACCGTACATCAATGCCAATTAATATTCAAATAAAAAGCCCAGTGCATCTATTTACACGCAATTTCATCCCCTATAAGAAGCCTCATTCTTGAGACACTCTCCTTCCTCCTGGCCTTGGAAGGACGTCGCCCACTTTGCAGCAGCTACCAGGCGGAGAGGGCCCGTGGGGGACGGGGCCACGTGGAATGTGTTATTTGATGAGGTTGCCTCACTCTGCAGAGCTCGGCCTCCTACTGGCGGCAGCGCCACCTGGGTCTGGGGCGGCGAGGGGGTGAACACACAAAGCCCTCGGATCCCTCCTTCTCCGCCTGCCGCCAGCCCGAGGACCCAGGTGTGCCCACTTGCCCTGTTTTCACTGACAGAACAGGGCGAACGGTTTCCACGAGAATGTGCTCAGGGTCTGATGGCTCTCAGGAGTAATTTCTACCTGTTTTATTTTTTTTTAATAGGCATAGAATTAAGAAATTAAATAGTTTATATATTTAAGCCCAAGTTAATAGTGATTACATTTTATTATTTATTAAATATTAATAATTCATTAGGATTCTCAAATTAAACACCAAACCTCTAACACATTAAATTTAAATAATTAAGTCTATTATTCGTGGAGAGAGGTTGCCAGGATGGGGTGGGAGGAAATGCCTTCCAGAGACCATCTCTGTAGTCAGAGTTGCACAGTGTCTGATTACCTCCGTGTCAGAGACGGGGAGATGAGGACTCGGGGATTTGACCCTGACACGCTTCTGAGCTGGATTCCAACCCACATCTGTTTATCTCCTAGATCCACTCCACTGCTTGGAATACACACCATGTTCCTTTCTGACAGGAGAACAGAATGCCTCGTCATGCCAGAGGAGAGAGAGGATGCAAAATATGTTCATTTTTTTGGAGGGAAAGATGTGAGGAAATGGGAGCTGCTTAGAGGGCAGGCCCAGGTGGGGGTGTCTTCCCAGGGGAGGGATGGGGGACAAGACAGGGAGGCTCAGGGAGGGGTGGGCCTGAAGCTGACTCTCCAGGAGGCTGGGACCTGCCACGGGGCCCACTCCTCGCCCGGCTGATAGTGGGTGGGTGGCGGCCCCACAATCCTGTCCACACCCTCATCCCCAGAACCTGTGGATGTCACCTTATTTGGAAAAACGGTCTTTGCAGATGTATTTAAATTAAGGATGCCAGATGAGATCATCTCGGACTAGCGGGATGGGTCCTAGATCCAAGGACGAGTGTCTTAATAAGAACCAGAAGAGGAAAGAAACATGGAGAGGAGGTGAAGCCTTGTCATAAACACGGAGACTGGCGCGCTGCGACATGAACCCAGGAGCTGAAAGAGCCGAGGAGCAGAGTCTCTCCTCTGGACTCCAGATGGAGTCAGGCCCTGCCAACACCTTGACCTCAGACATCTGGCCTCCAGGACTGTGAGAGAACAAATTTCTGTTGTTGTAAGCGGCTAGTTTGTGGTCATCTGTCACAATAGCCCCAGGACACCGCCACAGAGCCGCAGGAGTTCGCCTGTCTGCCCTCTGGGACGACGTCATGAAGAATGCTGCGGGCAGGGCCTGCCCCCACCCGTCCCCCAGCCCTGCTGTAGGATTCAGCCTTGTGTGTGTTGGGGAGGGCTGGGGGGGAGGCTCCCTGACTCAGCAGGACAGGGAGGCGGGTCCTCTTTCCTTCACTCGGCCTCAGGCCTGGGGGGAATGGGCGGCCCAGTGATAGTGGAGACAAACACAGATAGGCTCTGATCATTTTTAGAAGTCTAAATATGAAATCTAAACTTACAAAGACAGGGGTTGGTTGTGGTTAGTCTAAGTATAAGATGATTCTTTACAACCAGTTTCTTCTAAGTAGAAAACCCCTTTGCCCATCTCTAGTATTGACTGATTTCCATCTATCGCAGCTCCCGCCTCCTAGGGACCGACCCCAGGTGCATTTCTCCTCCTGGGTCCCCCTGACTGGACACCTTGCCGTCCCTGCTGGAAGCCACGCCTCCCTCCTGTTCTGCTCCTCCTCCCACCGTCCTGGTCCCACGTGTCCCCCAGGCTGCCCCCATTTGTCCTACCCCAGGGGTGCTGCCCGACTTCCCCACCGCCTGCCACACTGAGCACGAACTCAGCCACTGGAACGGAGGGCCACCCAAACGCGGTCCAAGCTGCCCTCCAGTTGTTTCTCCAGCCCCCCCGCCCCACTCAGCACCTGGCAGTGAAAGCTGTCCATCTCCCACTGTCCTCCTGCCACCCGCACCCCCGGGCTGTGCCCCTACTGCCCCCCTCCAGAGTCCCCGCCCACCCTTCCTGTCTTCTAATGGTGGTGGCTGGCCATCCTTAAAGTTCATGTCCAGCGTGACCTCCTCCTCAAAGCCTTTCCAGTCTCCCTCTGAAGGATGGGCCCCCATCTCCTTAAGCCCCAGCCCCGTGGAGTGGCTTCGGTGATTCCCACTGCACCCGGTATACACCGTCTCCACGCAGCTCTTCGGGCAGGGGCAGCACAGTGTGGTGAAAAAGCTGAGGCTCTAGGGCCCGAAGAGCCCCGTGCCAGGCCGGCCCTGCACGTACCCGCTGAGGGGGCTCCGAGTCATGCACCTCTCTCGGCCTCAGTTACCAGCCTAGAGGGAGGGTCAACCTAAACAGGCAGCATTCAACTCCTATTTGGCTGCAGAACCCAGTATCCAAATAAAACCTTGCATGATGGAGGACAGGGGCGCCCGCAGTGTGCGCCACCTTCCCCGGCCCCACCCAGCTCTGCGCCCCCCAGCCACAAAGAGGGAGAACACTCAGCCCCTCCGCCTCCTTCCCCAGCGCCCAGGGGGATGCCGTCACCCCCAGACTGGCTCCTGTCCCCCAGAGGCAGAATTGGAAGAAGAGAGATGCTGGACCAGGGAAATAGCAGGAAAGGAAATGGATTCTTATTTGTGGGGTCAGTTCCTGGGCGTTTGCTTGTCGTGGACAATCCTGGTAGTTGGTGAGATGAAAGTGCAAAGACCCTGGGGCCAAAAAGACAGAGGGGGGCCCAGAGAGGGAGAGAGGAGTGGGGGACCGAGGAAGAGAACCAGCCACTGCTTGGACAGATGTCAGAGACACTGGTGTCTCAGCCCGGGTTCTCCAGAGAGAGATTTATTTTGAGAAACGGGCTCGGGCGGCACGGGGCCGGCAAGTCTAAAATCCGTAAGGCGCCAGTCTGACATGCCGCTGCAGTCTGGAGAGAGAATTTCTTCTTCCCTGGAAACCTCCGTTTTTGCTCTGAAGGCCTCCAGCTGATTGCACGAGGCCCACCGCACTGCCCAGGGCGGTCTCTCTTCCTTCACATCATGTGACCGTGCACATTAACCACATCGACACGGCCCCTGCACTGAAGCACCTGGATTGACGCTCGATTAAAAGCTGGGCACCACTGATCCTAGCTGCCTCGCAAGGTTAACAGCTGTGTTGGCCTTTATGAGAAAGCTGGGCAAGAGGAAGGAGGTCCTGTAAAGCGTTGCTAGAGGTTAGGAGAGGGACCCCTCGAATCTTCCTTGGCTGTCAGAGCCATCCTCTGGGGGTGCCGGGCCCATGGGGCCAGGCAGACGTGCGGGCAGCTGCTCTGCTGGGAAGAAGGCTGGGGTGGGTCCAGCTCTGACGCCCCCGGCACCTCGCTCTGTGACCCTCGCACCCCCTCGTCTAAGGATGGTCTTCCAGGTGGCCTCGCTCACACCTGGAAAAGCAGGAGAGCCACAGAGGAGAGCGTGACCCGCTGGCACCGTCTTCTCTCTCTCAAACCCGAGGCTGCTGAGGCTGCTGAGCTCAGGACTGTGTGTGGGGTCCAGGCTGGAGCTCGGTTCTCCACAGGCTACCGAGCAGGGTGGGAAGGATGACCTGCTCTCCCTGCTCCCTTCAGCCTTCCGGGCCCGCCTGTCCAGTTTTGAGCAGCTCAGAGGAGCCCCTGTGCAGTCAGCAAGTCCTCAAGGACACATTCCAACTCAAAGAACCAGCCTCAACCCCACCTGGGCCCCAAATAAAGTCTGGTGAGCACCACAGCCTGAGCTCCCGGGCATCTTCCTGCCACTTCCCACCAAGGAAAGTACCCTCCGGGCAGTGTCAGGACTAAACCTGCAAAGCAGCAGCTCCTGATGCAGCCCTCTGGGACTCTGTCCTTTCTGCTGTCCACTCCCAGCACCTTTCTGCCTCTCTGTGCCATTTGATCCTCTGCGTGGGGGCCCAGGGCTTCTTCCCCCCCCCAGGGCTGTATTTAGGACCAGGCTGGGCCAGACTCTGGCGTTATGATGGAGATGCTTATGTTGGTGCCTCACCACGGCCACCTGCTGACCGAGCAAGAGAGGCTGGGGTTTGCGTCCTGGGAGCCACAGGGGTGCAGGGCTGACACGACTGCCTGCGCACTTCTCCTTGAGGGGCTGCCTCGCCAGTCTGGCTCGGCTCGCATCTGGTCTACCCCAGGCAGGGTATGAATTGCGTGACTTCCCAAGGCTGGGATCCACCCACAGGAGGAAACTGATTCTAAGAGGAAAGGGGTTCCTGTGCCAGGCTCTGGAACAGCCCCAGCCCCCCAGGAGGCAAGAGGGACACAGAGAGGCCAGAGACAGGATGCTCTAGTCCACCTTTTCCTGATGTGGCCCTGCCTGCCATGTAACCTCCACCCTGCCCCATTTCTAGAATATTCTAACCATACTGAAACAGTTTCATGCTCTCTAGCCTCTGGGTCTTTGCATATGCTGCTGGCTCTGCCTAGAACACTCTCTGGCTCTCTCATCCAGGTCTCAGTTTAGAGCTCAGCTCTCCTGAGAAATTCCTCCCGTTCCGAATAAGGACTCTACCAGGTTGAATCGCGTGTCTAAAAACCTGAAACCTCAGAAGCTGGCCTTACTTGGAAATAAGGTCCTCGCAGATGTAATTAGTTAAGATGAGGTCGTACTGAATTAAGTGGGCCCTAATCCAATGGTGGGTGTCCTTATAAAAAGAGGGAGATTTAGAGACACACCCAGAGAAGGCCATGTGATAACAGGACAGAGATTAGAATGAGGCGGCCACATGCCACAGAGTGTCAGGTGAGGTCTGGAGGCACCAGAGGCTGGAAAAGGCAAGGTGGGGTTCTCCCTGGAGCCTGTGGAGGGAGCGCAGGGCTGCACACAGCTTGGTTTCAGACCCCTTGCCCCTAGAACTATAGAGCATCAATTTCCCCTGTTTTTTTCAGTCCCCTGGTTTGTGGAATTTCTCAGGCAGCCCTAGGCTCAAACAGGGGCCCCCCGCTTCTGGGCACATGTCTGTCAGAGAGGCAGATGGGAGATGCACCACTCGCATGGCCTTTCTAGAGCGATGTTTGCTCTGGAGCTCTCCTTGGGGTGGCCCCAGGCTTTGTCTGAAGGCACCCCGGTAGGGGGCCCTCCCTGCCCCACCCTGCTCCCTCCCCTCCCTTGAACAGGCATCACCCCAACACTACCACTCCTCTTGCATTCGTGGGCATCATGTGGTTCCAGAAAGTGTAAGACTTTGGAGCCAGCTGGACTGTGTGTGGGCTCCCAGCCCTGCCCCTTAATGGCTGTGTGACGCAGCAGCAGGGCCCCGGCCTCCAGGGGTCTCAGTTTCCTCATCTGTTGAAGGAAGGTGAGTGAACCTGCAGCAGGCCCCTGGCCTGGCCCCCAGTGGCACCCACACTCAGCCTTTGTTCGGCACTTACCCAGCTGCCTCTGAAGGATGCTTCTTTCATTCTCTCCCCCAGCACAGGGACTTTTTGTAGATAGGGACTATATTTTATCTGTGTCTTGAGCAAAAGAGAGACTTGATAACTATCTGGGGATGGTGGATGACAACCCAGCCTCCAGCCAGCTAACAGGAATGAGATAAACATGACCCCATAGAGATGAGGGGATTTGTAAGGTCACAAGCAATTACAGATGGTGAGGAGATAGGGTCCTTCTTGGGTGTCCAGCTCAGGACTTTGTCTTGGTTAAAAATATCTTGGTTAAAAGATATTTGTCTTGGTTAGAAATATCTTGATTTGGGAGAACTGCCTAGCCATTGACATCCTGCCCATTTCTGGCCCTGCTTACAGCCCTCCTGGGGGGGCCCTTGAGTGTCTTCAGTGGTCCTTGGGCCTGCCCAGGCCCCAGCTGAGCATCCTTTGTACCTGAGGAGGGAGGCTCCTGTTTCTCCATCCCTATCCCTCAGACGGAAATGCCCCTGGATTCCTAGAGCAGAAAGCCTGCACATCCCTTCTGCCTGCAGAACGTTCCCACCTTGAACAGCTAGATCTCGCCTTCTACCTCTCGTGTTGGAGGGATATGGTATTTCTTCAGAGACAGGCCCACCTCATATTTTGCTCAGCTCCTAGGCCACTATGGTCAGACTGACTGGACACTGGCAAGGTGAGGTGTGGGCAAGCACATACAAGGCGAGGCAAGTCGCCATCTGCAGTGAGTTGAACAGAGGCCCCCAAAAGACACGTCCACCCCAGAACCTGTGAATGTGACCTCACATGGAAAAAGGGTCTTAGCAAATTACATTATACTTACCAGTGAAAGACTCAATATTTTCCTGCTAAGATTGGGAACAAGGGAAGAATGCCTACTCTTACCACTCTTATTCAACATGATATTGGAAGTTCCAGCCAGTGCAATAAAGCAAGAAAATAAAATTAAATGTATGTAGCTCTGAAAGGAAGAAATAAAACTGCCTATTTGCAAATGACATGGTTATCTACTTAGAAAATCCCAAGGAATGAAACAAAAAAACAAATTAAAAACTCCTGGAACTAATAAGTGGATTCAACAAAGTTGCTCAGCAAGATAAACACACAAAAATGTATCATATTTTTATATACAACACTAAACATATGGATACCCAAATTAAAAAACAACACCATTTATAACACTCAAAAAAAAAAAGAGAGAGAGAGAGAGAAAAATACTTAGGTGTAAATCTAACAAAAGTTAGCACAGGACTTGTATGTTGAAAACGACAGCTGATCAAATAAATAAAAGAAAACTTAAATAAGTAGAGGGACAGATCATGTTCATGGATTGGAAGATTTAATAGAGAAAAGGTGTTCATGCTTCCCAAATTGATACACAGTTTTAGTGCAATTCCTATTAAAATCCCAAAAAGATTCTTCATAGCTACAGACGAGATTATTCTAAAATTTAAATGGAAAAGTAAAAGAACTAGAAAGCTAAAACAATTTTGAAAAAGAATGAGAGAAATCACTCTACCCTATTTTGAGACTGTATCTGTCTGTAGTAGTCAAGGTTGTGTGGGATTGGCAGCGAATTTGACACATAGATCAATGGAACTGAACACAATACCCAGATATAGACCAAAACTTAGATTTTTGAAAAAGGTGCCAAAGCAAACCGAAGGAGGAAAGATAGCTTTTTCACCAAATGTTGAAGCGATTGGATATCCAATTGCACAGACCAAAAATGAACCTCTACCCACATCTCACATTTCACACAAAAATGAACTCAAAATAGACTGTGGACTGAGATGCAAAATGTAAAACTGTTAACATTTTTAGAAAAAGCATAGGTGAAACCTTAGAGATCTAGGGCTAGGTTTCCTTAGACTTGACACCAAAATTTCAATTCATAAAAGGAAAAATGGATAATTTGAGCATCATTGAAATTAAAAACTTTTGCTCCATAAAAGACTCTGCTAAGAGGATGGAAAGAAAAGCCATGGACTGGCAGAAGATATCTGCAAGCTACATATTAAACTCAATACCAGTAATTAGAATACGTAAAGAACTCTCAAAAACTCAACTGTAAAGAAAAAAACAAAAATTCACTTAGAAAACAGATAGAAGACACGAAGAGACATTTTGCTGAAGAAGATGTACAGATAAGCCCATGAAAAGATATTCAATATCATTAGCCATTAAGGTATCAATTCAAACTACAATCAGATGTCACTACACACCTCTAAGAACAGTTAAAATAATCACAACACCAAGTTCAGGTAAGAAACTCCATCACTCATACGTTGCTGGTTGGAATGTAAAATGGTATAAATGCTCTGGAAAAAGTTGGTAGTTTCTTTTAAAAACTAAATACGCAGAGGATATGAAGAGACAGTTCTCCAATCATCTTACTGCACTTATGGACAGCGACTGAATTGGGGTATAAGTGGGGACTTGATAATATGGGTAAATGTAGTAACCACATTGTTTTTTCATGTGAAACCTTCATAAGAGTGTATACCAATAATACCTTAATTTAAAAAATGATATATTGTTAGAAAGGAAAAAAAAACCTAAATATGCAGTTATCTTACATCTCAGCAGTTGTGCTCCTGGACATTTGACCCAGAGAAATGAAGACTTATGTTTCCGCGGAAACCTGCATACGAATGGCTTTGCAGCATTATTCATGACAGTGAAAAAACTGTAAACAATTCAGATTATTCCAAAGCGAATAGCTCAACAAACTGTGGTATATCCATACCATGGAATATACTCAGCAATAAAATGCACATACTATTCTCAATAACCTAGGTGAATCTCCAAAGAAAAAAGCCAATCCCAGATGGTTATTGTTTTCAACTGTATTCAGGATTTGTCTTAATCAGATATGGTTAGGACATGAAGACACGGAAATGACTGTCATGAAGGAAAAAATTTACACTTCTAGATTCCTGGAAACAGGAGGCACGACATACCAGGCAGGGCCACCCTGGGAAGCCCCAGGGTGGGTCAGGAGGCAGAAGGGACAAGGGGACAGCGCAGTCCAGAGCCTCTGCTGTGGTTTCCATGGGAAAGGTAGGGGCAGGCATGGGAAGCTGCTTTAGGATTGATTCGTTTGAGTAATTTCAGTGGGCTCTGGGCTAGAGGGGTGGTCCCTAGTCCTCTGGCACCTGACCCTCGGGGGATTCCGGGCATGCAGAAACCTGATAAAAGGCTGATATGAGGATGGACTCCGGAGCGGTTGGTTTGCATGTCCAAACCAAGCTCACCTCTGGAAATTAGCAAACCTGGGAGAGGCAGACCCTCCCTGGGTCCCCAAAAGCCCAAGATGCCAAAGCCTCATCAAATATAAAAAAAATTTAAAACATGATTAATATAGCTGTTGCATAGTGTATGACTATTTATATAACATTCATGAAATGACAAAATTATAGAACAGAGAACAGAAGAGCTGTGGCCGGTGTTAAGGAGGGGGTGGGCCTAGAGGGAAGTGGGTGTGGCTATGGAAAGCTAACGGGAGGGGTCCTTGTGCTGACAGGACTATCAGCGGCAATATCCTCGTGGTTCTGCAGGATGGTAACATTAGGGAAACCTGTGTTTCTCTCTGTATTGTTTCTTACAACAGATGTGGATCTACAAGTATCCCAGTGTGAAATGTTTATTTAAATGTGCATATTATATATGTGGTAAAAGAGAATGACCCCCCTCCTTATCTTCCAAACCCCAACCCCACCCCTCACCAAAGGCCACTTCTGTTAACATCTTCTGCATGAATACTTCCAGATTTTTCTATGTGTTTATTTATATACATAGAATTTACCCGAATTTTCCATAAATGGGATTAATGAATTATCCTATGAATTGCTGGCAACAAAGAAGTGACAGAAACTTTGAAAAAATGACTCCAACCTCTTGACTTCAAAATAGCAAGAAAAGGAACTTGTGAGGACCTTCCTCACCAGTGGTGAGCTGTCCTCCCAGCTGAAGGAAAACAGATTCCAGACGGAGACAGAAGCCCATGGTCTGAGGCTGTCCAAGGACGCGTGACTCACAGAATGTTTTTCTAATGGTATCTGGCCTTGCAACTGCAAATGCCCTTTAGGGAGAGAGCTGGGAGTTCAGCGAAAGGAGTGGATAGGGCTGTGTGAAGCGCCTGCCAGCAGCTCCGATATTCAAGGGATGAGCCCAGACAAATGGACAAAGAATACGTGGTATATTCATACTATGGAATATTATTCAGCCTTAAAAGAAAAGAAAATCCTGCCATCTGTGACAACGTGGATTAGTCTGGAGGACATTATGCCAAGTGAAATAAGCCAAACACGGAAAGACAAATATTGCATGAAACCACTTATGTGCGGAATCTGCAATAGTCCTGCTCAGAAGCAGAGTAGAGTGGAGGTTGCCAGGGGCTGGAGGGTTGGGGGAAAAGAGGAGGTGCTGGTCAAAGGGTACAAAGTTTCAATTACGAGTAAGTCCTAAGATCTACAGGACTAAGATCTATAGGCAGAGAGCCTATAGTTAACAGTACTGTTTTCTATACTTAAACATTTGCTAAGAGGTAGATCTTAAGTGTTCTTATTAATAATAATGAGGGTGGGAGGATACTTTTAGGGAGTATGGACATGTTCATGGCATAGATTGTGGTGGTGGTTTCGTGGGTGTGAACTTCCTCCAAGCTCATCACATTATACACATTAAATATGTACAGCTTTTTGTGTGTCAGTCATGCCTCAGTGATGTGGTTTAAAACAAAATGAACCCAAAAATCTGGAAGGAAGAGAAGAAGTCATGAACTTGACAGCCAGCAGCAGAGAGCTGGGGACAAACTGGAAGCTTTAAAGTACAAACACACACACACACACACACACATACACACACCCTTTAAAGCACCTTCAGATCAAGGTGAACAAGGATACCCAAGGTCCCCCTGAAGAAAAAAAGAGAGAGCAGAAAAGCTCAATTCTCATTTTGTTTCTGCCTATTCTAGGGAAGAGAATGGTCCTCAAATTGGAAAAGTTAAAACAAAATGTGGTGCCAGGCATATTGCATGAGCTCAAGAGCTGTTTGTTGAATTAAACGCAAAGACGGATTGCAACCCGATATAAGTGAAGAGAGAAAAATAGCCACCTGGGCTGCTCTAAATGAGTTCATCCCCAGACCCTGATGAATCGCATCCCAGGGTGTTTAAGCAGCCAGCAGCTATCATCTCAGAGCTCCTACTGGTAATTTCGAGAAATTATGGAGGGTAAGTGAGGTGTTGAAAAAGTGGCCATGAACCACTCCTGACCTGATTTTCAAAAAGAAAAGACAGTAGAAAATTCTAGAAATAATAGGCCAATAAATGTGAAATAAATCTTTAGAAAAGGATAAGACTGTTAGAGAGTTGGTGCATGAATGCATAAGGGGAAGCCACACAAAACTAGAAATTCTCTAAAACACATTACATGAACCTTATTTCCATTTTCAGGGGATTATCAGACTGAGAGAGCCAAAGATCGTGTCAGGCGGTGCCTCAACTTGCAGAGACATTTGTAAATTAGGGGGCCCAACAAGGCCTAAATGCTAGAACCGTAGGGAAATTCACAGCCCTTTGGACACTGCACACAGTGAGGCGGCCTGGGAGGAGGGCCACAGTGGAGGGCCGCGGGGCTCTGCTCTGGCCGGCTGCCCAGCAGCACTTCTACAGCCCCTTGGGTAGAAGCAGTGGTGTGCTAGTCAGATTTGTAAATGGCATAAACCTGGGAGGGATGCTTAAAATGAAAGACAATGGAGTCAAGATTCAAAATCGATTAAGCAAGATGCCACCCTGTGCCAAACCCACAGGTCAGCCATTGCCAGAGTCCTTCCCATTTCCTCCTGCGTCGTTAGGAGCTGGAGGCCTGCCCTGACAAAGGATGCTCGCGAGGGAATTTGCTGACGAGGTATAGAGGTAGCAAACTCATGCCAGCCACCGGGGCACTAAGGGGAAGAGAAGCCAGCACAGCCTGGATGACGCAAGGCTGCAGACCCTGATCACAGGCCGCACGGGCTGCAGGCAGAGCAAAGCTGGCGGTCTGCACGCGGTGCATTCGGGGGCGAGGGCTCAGAGGGGGAAGGCTATGGAAGTAGGAGGGATGAGAGACCATGTCCACTGGGCCTGCAGGAGAGACTGCCAAGGGGGACCTCACCCCAGGCTGCGAGTACATTAAGGGCCTCAGAGGAAGCAAATGGTTACTGAAAACTCAAAGCGACTGGTGGGCCCTGCCTCCCAGGGAGGGAGGTGTGAATCCCATCGGGAGGAAAATGAATCTCACTGGTGCCCTACCCTTGCCCAAGTGGAGGCTCACGGTTTTCAGAGGCGGGAGGGGCCCCGGCGAGGAGGGAGCATGGATCCCGGGGGGCAGGGCACCCGCAGAGGAGGACAGAGGCACGTAAGCCACGGTGTGGGACTCCTGCGGGCAAGGGGACCCTGGCAGGGGGGCCCGAGGAGGGTTAGGCACGAGCTCTGTGAGGCTGGATTCGGCTGGCTGGGGGAGGCACTGTGCTGTGAGTCCCCGTCACCAGCCCACACGTGGCCCACACTCTCTCTCATGAGGGCGGTGTGCAGGACGTCTGGGGGAAATGACCTTGTTCCTGGGTCACAGGGACAATCTGGGGCACCAGGTGATCTGCACATCGGGCCATTCAGCAGGAGCAGGACCAGAAGCTACCCTTCCCTTCCCCCGCCCCCTGGTCCCCAGGAAGTCCCGGAGGGAAGTGGGGTCCCCGCACATGCAGAAGGGAGTTTAAGGCAAGCCTGTCCAAAGCTCAGCAGACAAAGAGGCTTTACCCGACACGTAGGTGCCCACACTCACCTGGACAAGCCCGCTTACCCTCAGGACCCACCAGGATGGCCTCCTGGGCAGGCCGGGGCTCCCTACCCTGTGTCCCAGCCCTCTCTGTCACACAACTCTTTCCAAACCAAGCGGAAGTCATTATTCAGGTTCTGTGCCCCTCACCTCACCCTCCACTACAGGGACTCACGCCTGCTTCCCCTGCACCCCCAGGGTGGTACCCACTGCCTGGTGCCCAGTGGATGCTGAACCAGCCTGAAAATCCATCCCAGCATGGATAGAGGCCCAGCTTGAAACAAGACTCATTAATCTACTGACATGGAATGAGGTCTGGGGGCCAATTCTAGTGCCTATTAATTCTGAAGCAGAGTATAGCACACCTTGGACCAGGAGGTCTCAGGGTCTTTACAATCCTTCACTACAGCCAAGAGAACTTGGGCTCTAGTTTCTTTCAGAACACAGCACATGGCCTCGCTGCAAGGTTCCCATCATCATCTGCACAGGGCACTTGGGACACTGCTTCAGTAAGCTGGGGGAGACCTCTTTGCAAGAGCCAGGATACGGCATGACAAGGGTGTGAGAATGTTATCTGCGTGTATAGGCATTTTGTTGTATAATAAAGAATTTGGCCGGCCTTCGTTCCTGGGAAGCCATCTCTAAGTCCCTGGGTGATAGGACTGCCTTCGTTATTCAGGGGGAGTCCTGATACTTTTATACCAATGAGCTGACCCAGGGTGAGGGTGGGCCATGCCGGAAATGCCAACTGCGCTCAGAGGGGGAGTGAGCTCAGTGAGTCAGGCCTACGGAATGAAACTCCAAGAGAAACCCTAGGCATCCAAAGCATGGGCGAGCTTCCTGGCTGGTGAACACACTGAGGTGCCAGGAGGGTGACACACCATGGGACATGAAAGCTTTGTGTTTGGGACCCTCCCAGGCCTCACCCTATGTGTTTCCCCTTGTGGCTGGTTTGGATTTCTGTCCTTCACATAAGCTCATAATCTTAAGTGTAGCCCTTTCTTGAGTACTGTAAATTCAGAGAATTATTGAACCCGAGGACATAAATCTCAAATTTGCAGCCTGTTGGTCAGAACCGGGGGCGGCCTGGGGACTCCTGGCACTTGCAGCTGGTATCTGAAGTGGGGGCTGTCGGAGGACTGGGCCCTTAACCTGTGAAGTCTTGCTGACTCTAGGGAGTCGGGCTCAGAATTGCATTCCACCTACCATTCCAGACAACCTTGGGATCATGGCATCAACATAAAGTTGCATAGGAGCAGGACACGCTCTTGCTGTACGCCTCTTGGCCCCTACAGGAAAGCTTCCTTGCTAACAGCAAAGCCCTGGTCAAATTGCTTTGAGGGGAAACCAGAGACAGTGATGAGCAGTGAAGCCTTCGAACCGCCAAGTTGTTAGGAGAAATTATTCACGAACATTTACCTTCTCGGGGTCAGAAGGCAGAATCCTGGGGCAAACGAGGTCGCCGCCATACCCCATGCTGACCTTCACCAGGCGGCTTATCAGGGAGGGGAATTTCATGAGCAAGTGCTACTGCCTTGGGTTTTTCTTGAGTGTGTGCAGGGCCAGGGCTACAGAGAATGGATGGCTGGTCCTCCTGCGGAAAAATATCTGTGTGTGCAATAAACGAATGAGAAGTACCGAGGCGCTAATCGTGGCGGTTCACAGTGGTAGCCAAGGAGTGGAAGGCAGCCCCGGTGAAGTCACCGGGGAAGGTGCGGAGGCCGGGGGGCTGCAGACAGAGGAGGAAGTCAGAGGAGGAGGGGCTGCACAGGGCCTTGGGAAAGAGCAGTTGCTGGAGCTGTGGGTCCACCAGGAATTGGGGTCCTTGCACTGGCTCTCAGAACAACCCTGGGGCAAGGACTATTACCATGTGGCAAAGGGGGAAACTGAGGCCTGGGATGTGAGAGAGAGGAGGGCTCCCAGGCTGGGCAGTAACTCTGTGGACCCTTGATAAATTTGCCACTTAAGAAGACGAGGTCTTCCACTTCCACTACAACAAAGGGCCGCCCCATCTGTTTTGATGTCTGAACGTTAGAACAATTTCTGGAGCAGAAGGCATGATCCTTCCCTCCGCAGCGCCTCCTAGGTTTAAGAAGTTGGCTCTTTCATGTTCCTGAAATCTCTTCCACTGCAGTTTCAACCCTCAGAGACGCAGCCAAGTTTTGCAAATCAGAAAAAAGAAGCCTCCAATTAAACATGAGACTACAGATGGTGGCCGCATTCTCCAAAGCCCGAAGCTGGCAGGACCCAGACAGCTTCCTAGGTTGTAGGGTGGGGCTTGTAAGTCCCCTTATTTGGGGGTGAACTGAGCCCCGCCTGAGGCTGCTAATTCCTCCTTAGCCCGACCCAGCTGTAAGCGCAGCGCTGGCCCAAGAGGGCTCATGCAGACCCCCCGACTGGGTCCATGTGGAAAGAGTGGGAAGCAACCTAAAAGCTTTTTGGACCTCAAATTGCTCTTACAAAACAACATTTTTAGGACTTAAGCAATTAATCCAAACACACATGGATTCAATTTCCTTGAAACAGGAATGACTTAAAAACTAAGGGAAGAAAATGCTCAGGGACAAATCCCCTCTGAGTTTTGTGATCCCCAAGCACATGGGAAGAATCAAAAGAGCCATCCCACTGTCCCCGGAAGGCACCAGAGCCCCCGTCTTGGTGGAGGGAGAAGCAGTTCCTGGGGTAACTGTGCTAACCCATTTCAGAGGGAAGAGCTGATTTTTGGGGAGGGGACCGTCAGGGACCAAGGTCCCTGCTCTCACGTGGATGCCTTTGGTCAAGAACACGAACAAGGAAATAACACAAAAAGGCCCCTGCATCACAGGGGCTTCTCTGCACTGCTTTCTCCCTCCTGGTTTTCCTTGAGGTGAAGGAAGGGGCTTCGAGGCAAACGTTCACTTCCCCTTTGCAAAGTTTTGTGACTTGGTCTCAACCATTCACTTGGGAGACAAGAGTTTTAATAGAATTACACGGAGACCTTTAATTGACCTTCCAGACAAAGGAAATTAAACACAAGGCGATGTTTATAAGACTTCTAAGGTCAAACGGGAAACAGGCCATCAGCTCCGAGTGCAGAAGGAGACGCGGAGGTAGGCTCGGCTCTCTGCTCGGCCCCGTTCTGGTGAAGGACAGGGGGCAGGTGGGCCGGCCAGGATCTGCCCCAGGCCAGTGTGCCTGGCAGACCGCGTCACTGTTCCCATCTGGGAGCGTGGGGAAGAAAAGGGAAAATAATACCAGGTTTAGAAAGCTAAATGTCTATGAAAGAACTATCTATTTTTTAAATTATTAAGCACCATGTAACGGTCTTGATGGCTCCCTGCTGAGGGGCTGTGGGGCCCACGTGCTCTGACAGCCCCATGGTTTATTCGTCATCTCTACAGCGTGGCCCCTCTTCCCGCCCCGCAGACCCTAACTTGCGCCCCACCTGTTGAGGAAGCAAACTCAGAGCGCTTCCTGCCCGTGGGGCCTCTCCCTGGGGCGGTGGTCCTCAGGCTGCTGGAGGCTGCTGGGAGGGCGGGAGCTGCCTGGGAATTTCCATCCCCTCTCCCAGTGACTGACGGGGTGAATGACACAGTCTCGGCTCCCAAGCCCCTGACCAGGCCAACTCTGTGGTACAAACATCGTCTCTACAATGTGGGCGTGGCCTGATACCACCCCCAGGGACCCCTCCACTCTTGGCCTCACCTCCCACCCTACGATGTTCCGAGAAGGGGACATGGTCACACCCATTTAGAAGATGAGAAAAACCGAGGCCCAAGGTCACACAGGAAAGGGCCTATGTGATGAGATGGAGTGCGGTGAATGGATCAGGCCTTGCGACTTAGCGTTGGGCTGCGACTGACTGTCTGGCCATATGTCTGGAGGAAGATCACCTCCTCTGGGCCAGCAGACCGCGGGCAAATGGAGCAAGACTGTGGAGAAGGGGGGACCCCTGCACGTGTTTTCCCGACAGGAATGTAGTGTCTCTCGCCACTGCCTGTTATGCTCCAAGAGGTGACAGCCATGAAATGCCACACCACTCGTCAGTATACGTCACATCAGGTGGCAGACACGGGTGTGCTTCTACTTTGCAACCAGCACATTTGTTAAAAACTTTAACGCATTTCCCCTTTTCTGAATGATAGAGACTGAAAATTGCATCCCAGCCCATCTCTGCAGAACGCGCCACCTGAGAGGAAAAGCAACCTTCCTGTTGTATTTTTCACCGATCGCTTGCTTGTGCCTGTTTGGCAAGACTGTCTCATTAATCACCGCCCTCCCTTCATTCATGTTAAATATAAAATTGATTAGGAAAGATCCCCATCATGGTTAAAAAAAAAATAATTAGCTGCTACATCATGTTGCCCACAGTGCAACAGAAAGGAGTGGTTAAATTAGGAATATTAAAACCCCATTAATCTGCGCTCAGCTTCAGCTCGGCTTGTTCATCTCACGGTGGTGCTTATTATTTCTGACACCGAAAGAGATTTGAATTACCAGCGGCGACAAGGATGTCAGGTCAGCCATTAGTCCAAGTGGGGAGAGGCAGCTGGAAGGGTGGGCTGTCCATGTCAGAGGCCCCTCCTTGTGGATATCTCTCGGTGTCCTGGAGATCATTCTGAAAAGCGGGCAGCACCCCCCATCTGGCTGGCCAGGGGTGCAGGTCCTCCAGGGCTTTGGTGCACACCTGCTCTGCACCGCCCTCTGCCGGTGACTCTCGGGACCTCTGGGGTACCCTCTGGGCCGGCGCTCCCTGCCCCTCCCCTACCAGGGCCTCCACCTCTTTGTGCACACTCAGGAGCCATGCTTCCGTGAGAGTGGCTGCGCTAAGAATGGCAAGTGTTGCCTGTTGGACACTTGTATGTGCCCAGCCTGTGCGGAGCAAGTTTCACCTTTCGTCTCACTGAGTCCATTGGCAGCCCTGTGAGGCGGCCAGCTCTGCCCATGGAGCAGGTGAGGGGTGAAGGCCTCAATACAGAGACTCAGCTAAAGTCACCTGGCTGGCAAGTGGCCGACCTGACATTCAGCCCCTGGTCTGATGGGCTCCAAAGGGGTCACCCTGAGCCGCTCTGCAGGTGCTTTTGCAGCTGACAGGTACTGGGATCCACAGGGCCCTCCTTGAGGGGAGGCTGCTGTGCAAAGGCCAACAGATGTGGTCTGGGAATTGACCCTGTTTTCTACGATTTAGACATTAAGTCAATGGTGCTCACAAACCGCCTATGGCTGCAAAGCAACAAGCTTCTCCTGAGAGCCTGGCTGGGGTCCTATAGAGCTGTCGCCTGCAGAACTGAGGATCTATAGAGCTGTCGCCTGCAGAACTGGGGATCTGCAGAACTGG
>JAQQAC010006923.1:39322948-39333235 GCA_029783875.1 Phataginus tricuspis | reverse complement strand
CCCAGCCCCAGCCCCAGCCCCTGCCCCAGCCCCTGCCCTGCCTCCAGGGGCACAAGGCCAGCCTGGTTTTCTGGCACACCCCATTGATGGGAGTCAGGAGGGAGCCGGGAGAACGGGCAGAGGGGCAGAGCCTTGGGGAAGGAAGCTACCCTCCCTAGAGCAGCCTGAAGTCCCTGCGTTTGGTCAAAACCAAAAGTAAAAGGAAATGTATTTGTAGCGTGCTCTTGGCTGATGATCTTCGAAGAGGATGGAGAGTTTAGTGGTTCCATGTTCTCAGCAGGGACAGGCCAGAAGGTGACGCTTGGGTTCGAGAAGGGGAGAGCTAAGGTGGTCTTTTAGAGTGTGACGTGGGGACAGGGGTGTAAGAGGGCGGGAGCTTTGAGAGGCGAGCAGCGGGTGAGGCAGGGCAGAGCTGGGAGCCCACCCCCTGCCGAACCAGCCTGGCACAGGAGCCCCGTGCCAGCAGGGGACTTCAGGACAGAGGAAGGGGTCTGCTTCCTGATGCTGGAAAGTGCAAAGGAAAGGGGTCTGTGGAGGAAGAGAGGAGGCCAGGCGCGGGAGAGGAAGGGGCAGCCGCGCCTCGGAGGGACGTGTCTAGGACCACAGTTGCCCCCCACAAGCACCTGCAGAGCGGTGCAGTTTCGTCGGCACCTCTCACTCTGATGAAACACAGCTGTGATGAGAAAGCCAGATGAAGCCCCGTCTGCCTGAGGAGCTAGTCTTCCTTGTTGGTGGACACCGGGACCTCGGTGGCTAACTGGCCCCACTGTGTGCTTGGGTACAAGGTCTTGGATTCCAGCACAGTCTGCTTCTGGGGCTGGGCTTGTGGCATCTGGAAAGCCCTTGCCAAGCTGTCCAAGATCCCCACACTCCACTGAAGGAGTCCTGCCCTCGCTTGGGGCTCAGTGTGGGTGCACCCTGCCAGGGAGGGAAGGAGGGAAGTTTGCCCCCAGCAGGTACAGCCCTAGAGGGGAAGCAAGGTCAGGGGCAGGTCCTTGGAAAACACCCTGCGGCAGATCCTCCCATGACCATCTGGACTGGTGGCTGCAGCAAGAGGCCGCCTGGGGGACAGTGGACGTGCTCCCACCGCAGCCTGCCCGGGCCCTTGCACCAGTCCTGGGGCTCGCTCTCGTGGAGGGGGAAGCGTATTTTTGGTAACACCTGCCCTCAGTCGCCCTCAAACATCTCTGAGGCTCCCTCCTATTTCTGAAATCTGCCCCAGTCAGCCTGTCTCTGGCGGCACAGTCTCTCCAGCCCCTTCCCATTCTAAAGCCTCCGACAAGACCCACTTGCTCCACCTGACAGCACCGGGCGGAAAAGCTTTGCCCAGGACCTCGAGCCGTAGCTGCTCAGCGAGGCCTCCTGATGGCCATGGCGACAGGTTGGAACTGGAATTCTAACCCCAGACAGTGAACTTCCAGGGGCCCAAGCCCGGGAGGGCAGCAACCAGGTCATCCGTTCACGCCGCGGCAGAGAGAGACCGACAGGGGCGTCACCAACACTTGTTGATGGGCTCAGCTCTGAGGCTGCTCCGCGTGGGGGTCCTAATCGCAACCCCCAGGGCAGCCTCTCTCCCAGCCAAGGATGCCAGAAAGAACAGCCAGGAGGGTCTCAGGGCCACCTGGAGTGGTACCTCCCGACCGGGTGGTGGTCCCACCACAGAGACCATCATTCTCTGCTGAGGAGTGACAGCAGCAAGTTATTGCCCAGATACTCGCCTGGCCACGGGACAACGGCAGAGAGCTTGGTGGAGCTGAGGGACAGGCTCCATCTCAGAGGGCAGCACATCCCCTCTGCGCCAATGCAAAATTATCCCAGCACTAAACCCAGCCAGGAAGCCTCCATCAGGGGCTTTCTGCATGCGGGGCAGCTCACCCAGGGCTGTCTACATAGTACCCCACCACCACCCCTTTTCCTGGTCCTGACAAGATCACTACCCTGCTCTCCTGGGCAGCCTAAATCTAGACTAATTCATAAAAACTATGCAGCATTTTATTTTATGGTTTCTACCAACTATTCACCTGTGCCTCTACCACCTGTTACCATGAGGCCAGGTGTGAAAGCTGCAGGTGTCTCCAGCTCAGGGGGAGCAGTCAGGGCTGTGACAAGGGACGTGGCTTGTCGTGTGGCCCTCCTGCCTCCCTACCGCTGGGACCTGGGGTGGGACCTGGAGAGAGACAGCAGAAGAGGACCACGTGAAGAAACACCTGCCACACTCAGGCCTGAACCAGCCACGGGATGGACACTCACTGTTTGTTCTCTCTGGAGAAAGAGGAAGGGAAAAAAGTTTGGAGTGTCCCACGACTTTGGTATTTCCAAACCCAAACCAAACCTCCCTGCCTTTGCTCTCCTTTGTACCAGCTAATCTAGATCCAGCTGGCTTTTCAGGCCCGGGGACCCCCAGAGAGGGGGACAGGACGATCACATGCCTCACCATCCTGGCAGTGTCTGGGCCCAAGGTCACCGTGGTCACCGTGCAGCCACAGAGCTGCCCCCCTCCCCTCATGGCCTGTACAGCCCCTTAGGAAGCATCTGATTTGGAGGTTCCCAGGCTCCCTGGCCCCACACATGCCGGTTGCAGGAGGGCATGATGGTTCCATGGGCTACAGGCTGAAGTGTTGACATGACGGAGGAGAACCGGGTCCCGCCCTTCTCCAGTCATGGCCAGAGGTACAGCCCGCTGAGGGCGAGAAATTCTTGGAGGGAATGAGTCTCACTAGAGCAGCAAAGGCGACAGGGTAACAGGTGTCATCTTTAATCAGAGCCAGAGGCAGGGCAGAGCCACCCGAGGGAGCTGCGGCAGAACGGCCCATGCCAGCAGCGTAGGGAGCTGGGGGCAGGGGGCCCGCTGTGCACTTCAGGGAGTGGGTGATACACCCTGAACTACAGACAACAGGGTGCCTGGCCACTAACTCCAGTCCCTCCCCCACCGGGCACCTGGTGAAGTCTCAGCCCAGTGGGGCCACAGCAACTCTTTCCAGGTCGTCCTGATGTAGCTGGGTGGCCCTGTTCAAGGGCTCCCCTCTGGGGCCCAAGCTGTGCTGAAATGGCATAGCAAATTCCTTGCACTGGGGTGAATGTTGAGGACACTCAAACCCTCTAACTGCTCAAAGTGCTGACTATCAGGGTCCTTACTGGTGATGAGTCTGCTTTATCCCCGCTGTGCCTAACGCCCCATCGCACACACCCATGCCGTGGTGGGGGGCCAAGGCCAGCACCTCATCTGGGCGCACCAGCAGAGCAAAGCTGCCCTCTCCTCCCCAGGTGCTCCTCCCAGCAGCCTCCGCCCTGCAGCCACACTGCCCTGGATTTGGGCGGAACAAGAACAATCTCCATGTTGAGTCCCATCCCGCACGGTGCGGGAGACCAGAGTCTGGTGCAGAGCATGTGTCTCGCCCTCCAGCCGCTCTTGTCCTCCCCCAAGCACAGACTCTGCTCTCAGACTTGAGCTTGCATTTTCATTCTGGCTTCTTGCTCAGCCCCTTTGCTGTCCCCCCTCCACCTCTGGCTCACTCAGGAAAGTGTTCCTGGCAGGAGAGGGCATCTTTGTTACTCAGCGCTGGTGGAAGGCAGGCTGCTGTTGCAAAGTGCCTGCAATTTCCTCTCACAGAAGTGCTCATGGTGGGGAGGGGGGAGATGATGCTCTCTGCAAAACCAACCCAAACCAGACACAAGAAAAGCCCGTTCTATTTTTTACCTTGAAGACTGCAGGGGCACAAGCTTCCGATGCAGAGACACAGCATGGCCAGCATTTATTTCTTCCCACGTCACCATGTGGGACTGGACAGAGGAGCAGAACAACAGACATTTAGGGGCAGTTGCATTAGCCATGCACCATAGGAGAAGAAAGTCACAAATAAACCTGTGAGTGCCACAAGAGGTCATGGGGTGCCCACGGCCGAAGGTGTAAGGAGCACGTGGTTTGGGTTCTGAGTGGGTGTGGAGCAGAACCACAAGAAGGCTGGTGTGCAAACAGGTGTGGTTGGAAGCCAGCTGTGGTGGCAAGACCACTGAAGCAGGACTCTCCCTGCTACGACCTGGCTGTGTGGCTTTATGCAGCCACTTAATTCTTGGGCCTTCATTTTCCTCTGTCCAGCGAGGTGGGGGGACCTGACCTCCTATTTTATTTCCAGTTTAAAGGCTTTGATTCTATAACTATGAATCCTGAAAAATAAGGATTATTAGAGGGAACACGTGGTATCCACTTGCTTATTTCTTCAAACCTTGCTCTCCTGTGTGATCTCGTAACTCAAATAATTAGGAAGGTCTGTTTAAGTTATTATGCTCATCATAATAATGAGTTCAACTTTTCAATAATTTTGTCTTTTTTTTTTTTAGTTCTTTGATCTAGTAATTCCCCTTTTAGGAGTCTGATTAAAGGGTGAGGTATGGAGACAGGACTTCTCTGCAAAGATAAGCCATTTACCCTCACTAGCTGAGAAAAGCAGACAAAGACAAAGAAGAATATAATCAAAACAAATTATGCCATAGTCATTAAAATGTTTTCAGTGATATTTAAAAACACTGAAAAGCATTCATAGTGTAAACGCACACACAAACACACCCACGTGCGTGATGGATATTGCTAACAGGATGGGGCATTCCTTTCCCCTTGCAAATTGGACTCGGGCTCAGAATCTTTCTTAATACAGCCCTCTAACCAGCCACATCAATCATAGTTGGCATTCAGATGACATCTTCTAGCCACCTTGCCATGAGATCCTCCAGCAACCGGTCTAACAGTCAGGTCAGGATAGAGAAGGATGCTGAATGGAGGTTGGGTAGCCCCCAATCGAAGAAGGCCAAGTGACTTTGTGCAGGGTTGTGAAAGCCAATCAGAGACCAGAGAGCAGTCATTTCCTAGGGTAAGGCATTTGGAAATCCAGGACATTTCCTGTTGCTTTGCTTGGAATTGTAGGATCAGGAAGTTGTGCTTTGGAGATAAATGTAAAAGGTGTCGGGCTGTCCTGAGAGCGGGTTTCCCCAGTCCCAGAGGGGCCAGAGGGGCCTGAGAGATGCAGCCGCTCCAGAAGGCCAGGCTCACGGGGATGCCCACATGACGCAGAGGGTTTCTTTTAGGTGTTTGATGATTGATAGATGTTTGGGGAAAATTCCTTCTGAAGTAGGTTTGCCCCAGTCTTCAGACCCCAGGTACTCAAGCATTGCTGTGGTCAGTCAAGGGCCTCCAGGCCTGAAAAAGGAGGCTGGGAGGGTCCTTTGACTCATCCCTCCTTAGGGAGGGCAGATGCTCTCAAGACAGGGAGATGGAGGGCCGGCCCAGGGAGACCTGTGGACTGTGCAGGGGCGGGTGGAGGTAATCCTGCATCCGAGATGGAACAGTGGGTTCTCCTGGCGGCCCCGTGTCCCTGCCCCCAACAGACCCTCTACTCCTGTGAGACTGTGGTTCCAGGGACAGAATTTTCTAGGTTAGGTCCTTTATTAACCCTGGGTTGGGGGGGGGGGTGGAATGGCCAGACAAGAGCCTTCCTGCATCTTCATTTCTCCCCCCACACCCATGAATCCATTCCAAGGCTGTGACATTTGCAGAGTGTATTTTCACGGGTCTCCATAATCCCTTCAGAATATTAAGACTGCATTACTTTATCTTTGGTTACATTAACTTCAATTTTCCTTATGAGTTAGTATTTGGCTAAAAATTAATATAGTGAAGTTGAAAAGAATCTTATGATAGGAAAAAGACTAATTTCATCTCTGGCTGCTCAGATCCCGGAGTACACTGAGGTTAATGTAATTAACTTACAATTTGAGCCCGGGTTGTGTACATACACTGAATCTCCCCGCTGGAAACGAGATTAGATTTTATTACTCTATATATCCTGGTTATCTTCACTGCGCCGGCTCGGTGCTGCAATGAAAATGCAGAACCATCTGGTACTGAGCCCATGCAGTTTATTTAAGGATTTAATTAAATGCTCTAAATGGAGAGCTTCTCTGAATTAACATTTTAAATGTGACTTATTGCAGGTTTAATATTGTCTTAATGCCAACCTGGGAAACTCCATCGCCAAGTTGTTGACGTTCAAATTGAATTCATGTGGGCGGCTCCAGGGGGACCCATTAATTAATCTAAACAACTAATGGGGATTGGTTCTGACTTTTGATGAAGATTATTTACTGAGACAATTTGCGATGAATAAAGAGTCACAGTAGGCAAATGCTTAATTGAATTCGAAAACCTCTCATTGTGTTTCATATCAGGGATGCATCATGTGAGAAGCTTTGAAATACCATGAAAGGGGCGATTGCTTCATTCTTTTTAGCTGTGCGCTAATAACAAAGTGAATGGGTAATTACGTTTTCCTGGGTAATTTGCCGCTTGCAAAAGGACAACAGGTCTGGCTGGCTAATCGTTCCAATAGAAAGAAATTTCTAAAAGCACAAAACTTTGCCCTTGCGTGGCACGTGGTCCCACCGGTTGCCCAAAGGCAAAGACACCCCCAGGTCTGGCTACACACTGCAGGATCCTCCCCCTCCAGCTGTCAGGACCCCTCCTGGCTGAAAAAGCCCCCCCTCCACCCCCGCAAAGTCTCTAAGAGTCCACCGCCTTCCTGCTGTTTTGTGCCAAACTCTGAAGAGTCTCTGATGAATCTGGTTGAGTTGAGGGAGGGCTCAGCCATGCTTTGTGCGGCTTTCATCCTCTGGGTCAATGCGAGGCGGACCTGTGCGCGAGGAAAATGGAAGGCTAGGAAATGAGAGCCTCTTTCTTGCAGGAGGAGCACAGCCTCTCTTTCTGCCTGCCCAGCCCCACTGCTGCCTCATGACATCCTGGCCCCAGCGGCCCGCACGACCTCCATCCTTCAGGGGCAGGGCAGCTGCTGTCTCGTGCAGCGTGTCCCTGAGCCCCCTCCCACCGCTGGGCACTGGCCTTTCCTGGCTCCTCAAAGCGTAGCTCAGGACCAGCAGGGCTGGCAGGACTACACGTACTGGAAATGCAGACTGCCAGGCTCTCCCTCCCCCCCCCACCCCCCCACCCCGAGTCAGAGCCTGCCTTTAACAAACTCCCCAGGGGATTATGTGCAAGTTTGCATGGAGACCACTGACCCACGTGCTTCTTCTGTGGGAGTAATAATGCCCCCTGTTGAATAATTTCTTCTCACTGGCCCGCTTGGTGTCCGCTCCCTGGGAGCTGGGCTCAAGGCTCTGCTTCTCTGGATTCGGCGGCGGCACCTGAGAGCAGGGAGAGCCTGTAACCATGACGGACATGGTTCACGGTTTCTGCCCAGACCTGTCTTCAATCAGGCCGGGCTGGAGTGTCCTGGGAGCCAACTCTCTTGCACTGGGTCTCACAGAGACCTGACCTTGCCAAGGGCAGGGAGCACCTCCTTCCCAGTGTGACCCCCCAGAGCCCAGGGTTTGAGGGACAGTCAGCAGGGGAGTACACCTGGGTTCTGATTTTGTAAAGCCTGGCCTAGTATGATATTTTTTCCCCAAAAAATCAGTAATGCAAAAGTTTTCTATGTGACAGAAAGGTGTTTTTTTATACAGTGGTTCTCCCCAGGAGGAAGCCACCTTCACGCACTCACATCTTGTTTAAGGACACCAGGGACTTAACCAAGAGCAAGAGTACAGGGTGTAAAGAAATAAAACAAGTGTTGGCAAGCCAGCTGCTTGCAGCAAAGGAAACACTCAGCAGAAGGAAAAGGCAACCTACAGATTGGGAGAAGATATTTGCAAACCACATATCTGATAAGGGCTTAATATCCATAATATACGAGGAGGTCCCACAATTCAACAGCAAAAAAAAACAACTCAATGAAAAAATGGGCAAAGGGCTTGAATAGATGTTTCACCAACAAAGACACACCAGTGACCAACAGGCACATGAAAAGATGCTCACCACTAGCCATCAGGAAAATGCAAACAAAACCACAGTGAGATAGCCCCTCACACCTGTTAGGATGGCCATTAGATATAAATAAATAAAGAACAAGTGTCGGTGAGGCTGTGGAGAAATTAGAGCCCCTGTGCAGTGCAGTGGGAATGTAAGACGTGCAGCCACTGCAGAAAACGGTACGAAGGGTCCGCAAAAAAAGTGAGAAATAGAACTCTCAGCAAGCCTGCTTATGGGAATTTATCCAAAATAATTGAGATCAGGATCTCAAAGAGATATCTGCACTCTCAAGTTCATTGCCGCATTATTCACCATAGCCAAGATGTGGAAGCAACGTAACGTCCATCAGCAGATGAATGGATAAAGAAGATGTGTCCTAGCCCTACAATGGAGTGTTACTTATTCAGCCTTAAGAAGGAAAGGAATTCTGATATATGCTACAATATGGCTGAAACCTGAGGACAGGATGCTCGGTGAAATAAGCCAGTTTCAGAAAAACAAATACTGTGTGGCCCCACTTAGATGAGATAACTAAAGCAGTCAGCCTCGTTGAAGCAGAAAGTGGAAGGGTGGGTGCCAGAGGCACAGAGGAGGGGGTAACAGAGAGGCGCTGTTCATATAAAGTTTCCAAGACGAAAAGTTGCAGAGATCTGCTGTCCAACATTGTACAGTGTAACAATAATACTACACTACGTGCTTAGAAATTTGTCAAGAGTGTCAAAAAAAAGCCAATTGATGATAGTATTGTACTAATGTCAATTTCTTGATTTTAGTCAACGTGTCAGGTTTGCGGTAAGATGCTAACTGGAGGGAAGGTGGCGAAGGGCTTGTGGAGGGGCTGCTCAGTCTTGGCTCTGCTCATATTTAGATCATTCTTTGCTGTGCGCCGTCCTGTACACTGTAGTGTTCAGCCGCATTCCTAGCCCCCACCCCTGGATGTGACAACCAAGAGGTCTCTTTTCACCGGGGGTGTGGGTAGGGGGTTCCGGTTGAGAATCACAGGCAAACAAACTCTCTGTACTATCTTTGCGCCATTCTAGAAATCTGAAATTATTTCAAAATAAACGGTTTATACCATAACACCAAAGTCACCATCCATGAAAAAGAAATCATTGATAAACTGGATTTTATTAAAATTAAAAACTTCTGCTCTGTGAAAAGCAATGTCAGGAGAGCGAAGAGACGAGCTACAGACTGGGAGAAAATATTTACAAAAGACACATCTGATAAAGGACTGTTATCCAAACTATAAGAAGAACTCTTAAAAGCCAACAATAAGAAAACAAACAACCCAATTTAAAACATGGGCCAACAACAGGTACCTCCTCAAAGAAGATATACAAATGGCAAATAAACATATGAAAAGATGCTCCATATCTAGAGTCATAAGGGAAATGCAAAAATAACAGTGAGATTTCACTACACGCCTATTAGAATGACCAAAATCCAGGACACCGACACCACCAAATGCTGGCGAGGATGTGGAGCCCCAGGAACTCTCACTCATTGCTGATGGGGAGGCAGACTTTGGAAGACAGTTTGGTGGTTTCTTCTGAAGCTAAACATACTCTCACTGTGTGATCCACAGCCGTGCTCTTTGGTGTTTGCTCAAAGGGAATGAAAACCTATGTCCATACAAACCCCTGCCCATGGATGTTTATAATAACTTTATTCTTAATTGCCAAATTTTGGAAGCAACCAAGATGTCATTCAGTAGGTGATGGGGAACTGTAAACCGTGGTCCATCCAGACAATGGGATCTTCTTCAGTGCTAAAAAGAAATGGGCTATGCTTTTCATCTAAGATCGGGAACAAGACAGGGGTGCCCACTCTCTCCACTGTTATTCAACATAGTACTGGAGGTCCTAGCCAGGGCAATCAGACAAAACAAAGACATACAAGGCATCCAGATTGGTAAAGAAGAAGTCAAATTGTCACTATTTGCAGATGACATGATACTGTATATAAAAAACCCTAAAGACTCCACTCCAAAACTACTAGAACTAATATCTGAATTGAGCAAAGTTGCAGGATATAAAATTAACACACAGAAATCTGTTGCTTTCCTATACACTAATGATGAGCTAACAGAAAGAAATCAGAAAAACAATTCCATTCACAATTGCATCTAAAAGAATAAAATACCTAGGAATAAACCTAACGAAGGAAGTACCTGAAAGACCTGTACTCTGAAAACTACAAGACACTCCTAAGAGAAATTAAGGAAGACACTAACAAATGGAAATGCATCCCATGCTCTTGGCTAGGAAGAATAAATATTGTCAAAATGGCTATACTACCTAAAGCAATCTACAGATTCAATGCAATCCCTATCAAACTACCAACAGCTTTCTTCAATGAACTGGAACAAATAATTCTAAAATTCATATGGAACCACAAAAGACCCCGAATAGCCAAAGCAATCCTGAGAAGGA